>CM021106.1:594708165-594936770 GCA_007115665.2 Sequoiadendron giganteum | reverse complement strand
GTTGCGGATGTATGGAAAGAAATTGGTTAATTATTTTTGTGTTTGTACATCTTCGTTTGGGTCCCAACCAAGTTGTGGCTGACTGTTGTGGATATTCATTACATATTATTCATTATTTGATAGTTGTAATTATTTTGTGTTCTATTGAAGCCAACAAAGTGTAAGTGAATTCTATGTTGCAGATATATATATAAGATCATCTGTATCATTTTATGTGACGTATGAAGTGTGTGGTGAAGTGAATTATGAATTAGAGTAGAGAAGAAGGGCGATAATGCACAGTTTCACTTGCGCATAGAGAATTTTTGTTGTGAGTGTGAGCATAACAGAGCAGAAGTGTAGAACCAGTCTGTAGGACAAAAGATTGAATATTGTGCTTCATCAGAACTATAATCAAGCATATGTAGATGTTATTTCTCTTGGTTCAAACTCTTGGATGGTTTTAATTTTATTTTCTTTGTAAGGTAGTGAGCCTTCCCTTTGAGCAGTGAGATCTAGGCAGTGTGCCTGAATGCAAGTGCATTCCCCTTATTGTAAACTTCATTTGAGTATACTTAGATTAAATTGTGGGTTGGCTATCCACCATTGTTTTTCCCCTAATAGGTTTTCCCCATAAAAATCCTTGTGTTGTGGTGTTGTGTTCATTTGCTTCATGTTTTATGCATTATGGTTGAATATTGTTAATGCTTTGAAGATAAATTTTAATAAAGTTAATTTTGCACGACACTGATTCACCCCCCCTCTCAATGTATCTTGTTTCCAACAATTGTAACCTACACTAAACTAAGAAATGGTTGATGTCTCATAGGCTTCTAAAAACAAAGGTGTCTAGTGGGGGACTACCATGAATAGAGAGCCCATCTATAATTTCTTGATAGCTAGGAGGCCCACTCCCACTCTCATCACCAAAGAAAGTCTAGGTGGATCAAGGGTCTTATAGCTCAACTTCAAGTGAAACTGGCCCCTCCTTAGGGTACAAATTTTTCTCTCCCTCATTTATATACCCCGCCAAGAAACATGGTTGAGGTTGATCCCTAGGGTGGTGAAATGCCCAAGCAAGCCTAGACTATTAAAAATTAAAAAAGGAGACTAATGTGTGTTTCTCATACACCCAATATTGCACAAGTGTGTGAGGGGAGAGGATACACAAACACTAGCTTGGGTAAACACAAAGTGTGCAAGCACACAAAACAAGAAAGATAAATTTATTTTTAATCCCAACTAATCTAAGTGTGATCTAATCTAAAAAAATGATTACACAATGTTTCAGATCTAACTCTTTGACAAGTGAACCTACAACAAACCAATTAGTAGTCTAAATGATACCTTTGATAATTTCCCACAACAACTAGATTAGTAGTTTGGAAACTAAATACTTTGGCAATCGAACTATAACAAACAATATTAGTAATTTCACAAGAAATTTATTTTCCCAACGTTCGCCACATACATAAAAAGTAGAGATTAGTAACTGAAAACCTGTAATCTAATAGATCATAAAGCAAGCAAATGATAGAAAGTAAAAAATGTATACCTTTAGACCAGACATACAAATGTGATGATGTTTATCATAGACGCATGCCACTCTACTTCTACAGATGCATCACTCTATTTCAGTAGATGCATCACTCTGTTTCAACAAATGCATCACTTTATTTTAGTAGATGTGTCACTTTTATTTGATAGATGTGTTGCTCGAGTTTATTTGCATTGTGGAACCTGCCAGTCATAAAATGAGAACAAAAATAGAAAATCTAATCTACCAATAAATTAAATTTAATAGAGATATTTTCTAAACTAGGCAAGTTACAAAACTAGAAGAAGAGGAAATATTAACCAAAACCCTTAAATTTAAATATCCAAGCAAATGTGTCACTTTGCTGCATAGATGCATCACAACATAGATGCATTGCAGGGAAGATCAAATGTGGAAGATCAAATGTGTCGCTTTGCCTAAGCAGATGCGTTGCACAATCCTAGAAAATAAAATGTCAAAAACTTGCAAGAAGAATTGTTAGTTTGGGGTGTTTCACGTCAGGTTCACCAAAATGTTGGATCAAAAAATGGTTTGAGCACTCAAATCCTAAATAACAACCACAAATTGTTAGATTCAAGCATAACAAAACCATTCCAAACAATGAAGAACAAAATGGTAGAATAAAATTGAGTAAAACAAGTAAAATACTTATACCTTCCTATGTCAATAATGATTCACCTCCATTGCTCTTCTCCTTTTGCTTTTGAAGCTTTGAAGTGTTACTCTTAGTTTTTTTTGGTGCATAAATGAGTTAGCTTGTGACAAATATAATGCCAAAAATTTGAAGATTGTGTGCGTAAATGTGAAGAAATGAAGACCGAATTTATATAGGATTCGAGAAAATTGACATATGAGATTGAATAGAAGATCAACAATCAAGATCGAATGAGACAACTTGCATGGGAAAATTGTGCATTTTTGAAATAGAGAAATGAAAGAGATAAGTGGAGAAAATCAGGGGAGATGTAAGAGTTGAGTGGAAGAAAGGGGAAATTAAGTGAAGAGTGAGATAGAGGAATATTTAAAAAATACATAAATACAATATATTTATTTTTGATGCCATATGGATAATTAATTAAATTTAATAAATTTAATTAATGATAGAAGAACTTTAGGTTAAGATGATTAACTAAATAAAAAAATTTATTTAATCAAAGACGAGATTAGGTTAGGAATTAAATAATTAAAAATAATTATTTAATTGACAAAGAAATGTTTCAAGAAAGAAGAATTATAATGATTAAATAATTAGAATTATTTAATTATGAAAGTGTGAAGAAAAAGATGATGAGAATTAGGATTAGATAGAAAATTAGTTAGAAAATCTTATCATAGGCTTAGGGCAATTTTAAGTGTCTATAAATAGAATTTATTTAACTAATGTTACAAATAGATATACAAGATAAATCTAATGTGACGAAAAAAATACATATTAGTTGTCTACATTAACTTAGATACTTTCCCTCTCAATTACCAATAATTATTCTAATTCTTATAGATTTATTTTCTGTATTTCTCTCTATATTCACTTTAATATTAAAAAAAAATTATAATTAACTATCGATATGGATTTACACCACATGGAAGATTAAATAATAATAACAATTTATTACCTAATAATACATCAAATCTATAAAAATAGGAGACTTAACTTTCATGAACTCCATTCTAATGTTTCTATCCATGCTAGAATTTTTAATTAAATAATTGAGATTTATTTAATTAATATTAGACGAACAATCTAATTGATTAACTAAACAAATATAATTTATTTAATTAATGTTACAAATAGATATACAAGATAAATCTAATGTGATGATGACAAAAATACATGTTAGGTGTCTATATTGACTAAGATACTTTCGTTTTTTCGATTACCAATCATTATTCTAATTCTTATATATTTATTTTCTACATTCCTATCCATTTCTACTTTAATATTAAAACTTTTAAAATTAACTTTCCATATAAATTTACACCAAAACAAAGATTTAATACTAACAACAATTAATTACCTAATTTTACATCAAATCTATTAAAAAAGAGTTTTGTTGCATATTAACTTCCATGAACTTCATTCTAATGTTTCTATCCATGTTAGACTTTTTAATTAAATAATTGAGATTTATTTATTTAATATTAGAAGACCAATCTAATTGATTAACTAAACAAATATAATTTATTCAATTAATTTTGGAAAATATATACAAGATAAATCTAATAGGATGATGATGAAAATTCATGTTGGGTGTCTACATTGACTAAGATATTTTCCTTACTCAATTACCAATCATTATTCTATTTCTTATATATTTGTTTTCTACATTTCTACCTATATCTACTTTAATATTAAAATGTCTATAATTAACCATCCATATAAATATGCACACAAAATAAATTTAATACTAACAACAATCAATTAACTATACAACAAATGTATAAAAAGAAAAGACTAGTTACATATTAACTTCCATGAACTCCATTCTAATGTTTTTGTCCATGTTAGACTTATTAATTAAATAACTAAAATCTATTTAATTAATATAGAAGAACAATCTAATTGATTAACTAAAAAAATACAATTTATTTAATTAATGTTACAAATAGATATACAAGATAAGTCTAATGTGATGATGATAAAAATGCATGTTAGGTGTCTACACTGACTAAGATGCTTTCCTTTGTCAATTACCAATCATTATTCTATTTCTTGTATATCTACTTTCTACATTTCTACCTATATCTACTTTAATATTAAAATGTTTATAATTAACCACCCATATGAATATACACCCAAAAAAAGTTTAATACTAACAACAATTAATTAACTATACAACAAATGTATAAAAATAAAAGACTAGCTACATATTAACTTCCATGAACTCCATTCAAATGTTTCTATCACTATTAGACTTATTAATTAAATAATTGAGACTTATTTAATTAATATTAGGAGAACAATCTAATTGATTAACTAAACAAATACAATTTATTTAATTAATGTTACAACTATATATACGAGATAAATCTAATGTGATGATGATAAAGATGCATGTTAGGTGTCTACATTGGCTAGGATACTTTCCTTGGTCAATTATCAATCATTATTCTATTTCTTATATATTTGTTTTGTACATTTCTACCTATATCTACTTTAATATTAATACATTTATAATTAACTACCCATATAAATTTACACCAAAACAAAGATCAAATACTAACAACAATTAACTACCTAATTGTACATCAAATCTATCAAAATAAGAGACTTGTTGCATATTAACTTCCATGAAATTCTAATTAGACTTATTAATTAAATAATCGAGATTTAATTAATTAATATTAGAAGGTCAATCTAATTGATTAACTAAACAAATAGAATTTATTTAATTAATGTTAGAAAATATATACAAGATAAATCTAATTGATTGATCAAACAAATAGAATTTATTTAATTAATGTTACAAAATATAAACAAGATAAATCTGATTAACCAAACAAATAGAATCTATTTAATTAATGTTAGAAAATATATACATGATAAATCTAATGTGATGATGATAAAAATGCATGTTAGATGTCTACATTGACTAAGATATTTTCCTTTATCAATTATCAATCATTATTATATTTGTTTTCTAGATTTTTACTTATATCTACTTTAATATTAAAATATTTATAATTAAACATCCATTCAAATATACATCAAGTATTTTAACTTCCATGAACTCCATTGGAATTCCATGTTATATATACATAATATAACCTATAACACTGTACAACGAATCTAAAAAAAAAAGATACTTGTTTCATATTAACTTCCATGAACTCCATTCCAATGTTCCATCCGTCACATTTTTTTACAATGTTGTATGTTAAACATATAACATATAATATTAACTCCCCAGAGTGTACTTTCTGAAGAATTTGACTGAAACAAACATGTGTATATTCCAGTTATAAACAACAGAGTCGGTGGAGAGAGAAAAAAATAATATCCAGTTCACTTGAGAAATTCAGATAACAACTTTAGAAGTTGTGAGGTCAGCAGGGAAGAGTCAAATAGTGATGTGTGGATAGTGCCTCGTTTCAAGTTGGGCATGTCAAGCGTGTTGAGAAACAGGGCTGTGCCGCGGGATCTGTAAGCTTGTCAATGGTTTTCAAGTCATTGTTTGTTGCAGGCCGCACATATCCTGCAACTTGGGCGGGTTGGGCCCACCATGAAAGGGGGATTCATCCATGGTCATAGTATATATACATAGTGCTTAATTTGGCAATGAATCCACACCGTCCCGTACATCACTTAGTTGAGCCAGTTTAGCTTTGCCTCATCGTCCATGGATTATTGTTGTGGGTCCGCTCTGGCTGGCTGCTGCTGCAACTGTTTGACCTCTAGCTGTGCGCTATGAATATCAAGAAGTGGACCGCAGGACGATATTTCTCAATACTTCTTATATATATATGTGTTTGTCTTGGTATTTCCTTATAGCTGGCGACGTATTCAAAGAACCTTTGGTCTCTTCTTCAAATCATTGTACTCATCCGATTGTGTATATTCTCTGAATATATACACTAACAATTCGGGTGCAGCTGTATGAGTATACGTCCATATCTGGTGGAGGCAACAGAGGCGATTACGCCTGGAGAAGTTATGAAGTCTACCAAATCGGGTTTCCTATTCCAGGTGTGTAAAGGATTGTTTATGTTGTTGTTGGTGGGTGGTTGTCTGTGGGAGAATTTGTGTTGGTGAAGATGAACAGGTGTATTTTATGAGGATTTGAAAGATTGTAGGTTTTAGTTAGTATGACCCAGGTGGCTGTTGATGAATTATAGATTGTTAGCGGGTGTAATTTGTGGATTCAAAGTGTGTAAGATTTTATTCTTGATGATAAATTACAGTGTGATTTGAAACGTTGATGTAAAATAAATTTTATAAAATTGAATTCATAAATGTCATAGGTTAATTATTATAGACTGTAGAAATTTGTGTGTTATTATATATGAAATTTTCACATTGATTGAAAGAATGTTTTTTGTTTTCAAGATTTGCTTTATGATTTATTGTTGAAAACCTAGTAAATGATAGTAGAATTGTGAACACAGTTCATATTGTGTTATTATTTGTTACGATTCTAGTTATAAATAGAATTTTAGATACAAATAAAATGTTCAATTTAATCATCATGTTTCTAAATAGTTTAGATATGAACCTGAGTGTTTCCAGATTAAATTGTGCCAACTTTGATGTTCTTAAAATAATTTTGTATAGTTTAATTCAGAAACATTCAGATTATTCATATAGACTGTATTAAAATCATATTCTAATTTAGATATGCTTATGGAAAGAGCTGATATTATTAATTTTTGGATCACTCTTTTACTCTCTATTAGATCAAAATGAGATAATAGATGGTAGAGTATGATCTAAAACGTCTTTTATCGATCTTTTGAATCTCGCCTTTTAATATACCACTGAATACCCAACAATCTTTTTTATAATGAATTAAAAAACAAGGAAAAGAGGAGCAATCCAAAATATTGATAGAAAAACACTATGATGAGACGATAGATCAGACTGGGGTGCTCCGGAACGTTCTTTTTCTCCAAAAGCTCTTATTTTAAGACGACCTTACTGCTATTATCTTTCTGTTTTCAAGTTTGCTCAACGCTTGGATACCTGTCTTTTCACAGGGAATGATGAACGCAAGTCCGGACATGGGACTGAGCCTGGGGAGCTGCTGTGGTGTGGTGGAGATCGAAAACTCAACGGTCTGCAGCGGCGAGCGCAGTGCAGAAGAGGGCGGAAGCGCGTGCATGACGGACGAGTCCTCATCCTACTCACACTGCGAGCCACCCGCGGCGTGCCTGGAGCGAATGGGGAGCGGAATCAGCAGTGTCGTATCAGGGGACTCCCTCAAGAGGAAGAGAACCGTTGCAGAGGAGCCCCTTCAGAGGACAGAACCGGGGAAGCTGCCGTCATCTCAATACAAAGGCGTTGTACCGCAGCCAAACGGCCGCTGGGGCGCACAGATATACGAGAAGCACCAGCGGGTCTGGCTGGGCACCTTCAACGGCGAAGACGAGGCCGCGAGGGCCTACGACACGGCCGCCTTCAAATTCCGCGGCCGCGATGCCATTACCAATTTCACCCCTCTGGACGACCACCACCCGGAGGCCGAGTTCCTCCGCCGCCATTCCAAGTCGGAAATCGTCGACATGCTCAGAAAGCACACCTACCAAGACGAGCTCCGCCAGTCGACCGAGAACAACATTAACTCCGCCACCGGCTCGTCCAACTCCGCCGCCAAGGGCGGCGGTCCGAGTCCTGCCCGGGTTCAGAAGGAAGTCCTTCCCCGGGAACACATGTTCGACAAGACCGTTACGCCCAGCGACGTGGGCAAGCTCAACCGCCTGGTGATCCCAAAGCAGCACGCCGAGAAATACTTTCCGCTGGACGTTGGGTCGGGCGGGAAAGGAGTCTTGTTGAACTTTGAGGACGCCACAGAGAAAACATGGCGGTTCAGGTACTCATACTGGAACAGCAGCCAGAGCTATGTGCTCACTAAGGGATGGAGCCGCTACGTCAAAGAGAAGCGCCTCCAGGCCGGGGATATCGTGAGCTTCCACCGCTCCACCGGCGGCTCCGGGTACCTTTACATCAGCTTCCGCCGAAGGCCGTGTACTGCGCCGCCCAAACTGTCGGTTCCCGGTGGGTTCTTTCTCCCCACGCAGTTGCTGGGTCCTTTCGCGGGCTACCGCCAGTGGACTCAGGCGTTCTACTCGCCGCCGCCGGTTCGCCAGACAGCTGTCGCCCGCGGCTCGATTCCCGTATCCAATGCTTCTACTAATGATATTTGCAAACCGTCTCCATCGATAAAATCCGCGTCAATCGACGGGAAATCTTTTCCCCTGCCGATGAAATCCTTCGCCGGGAAACCATCCTCCCTGGAATTTGTGGAGCTTGTGAGGGAAAATTCGCCGGCTTGTTCGTCGTCTGAAAGTGTTACTCTGTTTGGAGCCAGTTTGGGTCGATCGTCTCCTCTGACATTAAATCTTTTTCCGTCTGGTGTAGAGGAGGAAGAGCAATGGGGGAATTCTGAGAGGGGTCAAGAAGGGGGCAAGCGAAAGGGGGCGGAAGCATTTGCATTACAGGGGGGGAAAAAGCTGTGCCGACAAGTCTGTTAACGATCACCGAAGGAGATCACTGTGTCCGTGAATTGTAAGATATGTGCGGGATTTTACTGTATATTCACTTTGTTTTGTCACCAGAATTTTGTAAACATAGTCAAATGTATTTTCCTACTTTCAATTTTAACTCAGGGCTTTTATATTCACTGGTGGGATGGTGAGTGTTTGATTTACTAGAGGTGTGTAATATAAATTTATTAAGGAACACAATAGATAATGACAAGAGGATTAAATGTATTTTGGTATTTGACTTTATGAAAAGGAAGAGTATACTTAAATAACAAAAAAAATCTTTAAGCGAATCTGATATAATAGACTTTTTTAAGTGCAATTGATATTGAAAAACAAAGAAATGGATTGATAAGACAAAGTGTGTTAGATATTTATGTATAATAATAATAATAAAAAAAAGGAGAGAGCACTCTCAAAAGAAACGAATGAGAAAGAGACGATTAGATGGTCCCCTTAGAAGTGATAGAGTCCAACACCCCCATAAGAGCTTGAAGATAAACATGTGTACTATATGAAGGGTTTGGTGAATATATCAACTTGTTGATCTAATATGGGACAATATTGAAGATCTATGATATGCTATTGTATAAGATCTTTGATGTAGTGTGTATGGATCTCAATATGCTTGGTTTGCTAGTAGGGAACTAGATTTTCAAAGATCATAATAGCACTTTGGTTATAATAGATCATGATTGATGGTAGCTAATAGATGTCAAACTCTAATAGGATGTGGTGAAGCTAAATGGCTTATGTAGTGTCATTCATAGTGCCCATACTTTACCTCTATAGATGAAAGAGCAATAACTTGTATCTTATTGCTTGACCAAGAAATATTTGAGGTGAAAGTTATATCTAGATGTGGATTTGTGATCTTTAGAATCATCATCTCAAATAAAATCCATATATCCTATTTACTTAATCAAAATCAGTCGCAGCAAGTGGTTAGCCCCAAGAAGTTACTCACCATGTACCTTTAGAAGTAAACTAATAGGCCACAAACAAACAAAAACTATTTTTTTGCTAACACTCTAGGATCATGGATCAATGTTATTCATGACTACGATTAGGTATATTTGTGAACTCATAAGTCAAACAATTCCACTTGAATAATAAGGTTTTTCTTTTGCTTGCACTATTTGCACCTTGTGTGTTCAACTTGTCAAAACATTCCAAAAATCTAAAAAAAAAAATACAAAATGAAAAAAAAAATCCTCAAAAATCCAACAAAATCTAAATCTAGAAATAAATCCAAAATCCACACTTTACATCAAATCTAAAAGTGTCAAGTCTTAAGACCCCATCTAAGATTTGAGATCTCATAAATCTATCCTAATCAAAAAATCCCAAAGTCAAAATCAATTCCCAATCCAAAATAAAAAAAGAATATCCTAAATCTGAAAGCTAACCATCCCAAATCAGATTATCAAAGGAGCTAGATCATTTAAAGTCGATCAAATGAAAAATTCATCCATCATCAAATTACCCTAAGATCCTAGACCTTATTCCCTAGATCTAATCAAATAGAAAACACATACATCATGTTAAGTTTCTATAAGGCCCTAGATATTATTCCTTAAATGAAATCAAGATAAAAAATTAACTCTCGTCAAGGGTCTTTGACCTTAATCCTCAAATAAAAAATCAAATTTAGTCATCAAGCCACCATCCTTAAATAAAAATCATTCATCATCAACTTGCCAAATCTAATAAAAGAAACAAGATACTTTTAAGATCCTTGGCCTTAATCAATTCCACCATTAAGCTATGAAAGGTCCTAGACCTCATCCAAATATAATATAAAAAATCAACCTAAACAACTAAAACCAATCCATATCCAATATCAAAATGTTATAATCAAAATTGGTCCACCCTACAAATCAAACTAAAAACCTATATGCCCCCAATCAGTAGATTACAAGTAAGATAAAAAAAAGGAATTTACTGAAAGCAATCCCTTTGGTTCAAGTTTTGCCCATAATTCATGAGAGAATCCATGATGTAAGAGCAATATTGCATCACCCAACAAAAGAGAATAATTTTTAATAAGGGAAAAAAATGGTAGATTTATATTTATAGTAAGTGGGCACATGTGCACATATGGACATGAAATCTTACATAGAGCTCCAATATTGTAAAATTAATCCATCAGTGAAGAAATCATCTTGATATCATTTATGGTTTGTGAGGTATTAAGGTTTTTGTTTTCAAAACCCCTCTACAAAATATTCAAAGTCAAATTTGAGGCAGTTAGAGGCTCCGAATAGGCCCAAATATTAGCCAAAAATCTAAATTTACCTAAAGGAAATTTGGTGGAAAATCACTTTTTTTGTGAGCTTTCCAACACTTCAAATGGTTCATCAATCGAATGCTTAGTCCAAAAGTTATAGCACCCATAATTTTGTTACTAATTTTCAAATTTCAAATTTCAAATAATTTTACTGAGTGGGAAAATGGACAACAGGATATCAAGGTTTAGAAGATAATACCCTTTGACCCCACCAAGATAACGATAAATGTACAATGGATTCTTTGAGGTTCTATGGAATTGTATTTCTTTGAAGATACATAGAATAACTTAAGATTTGGCATAATCATCAAGTTTAACATGATTTGGAACTATTGGATTAGATTCAAGACTAATGCAATTAGTTAAGTGTAACCTAGGATATTGTATTGGAGTAAACACTAAGTACAAGTTATCGTGTTAAAGTTGTAGAGGGAATGTGATTTTTGACACTACATTCGCCCACCCCCCCCCCTTCCCCCGCCCCCCACCCTAGCAAGATTATGATACTATATATGAATACTATGATTGAAAGTGCACAAGTAGAAAAACTTGCATAAACATAAATGGTTCAAATATGTAAAAAGGTGTGTTATATATTTATTAGGTGGATGGCTTGAAATCTATAAAAATGGATATGCTATGAAAATGTTTTGGACTACAAAACCACATGCTAGGAAGCACATTTCCTTAAAACCCAAATTTTGTATGAACTACCAAATGAATGTGTTAAGGAAAATATAGCTATAAAAATAAGTGTTAGTGCATCATAATTTTAATCCAATAACATTAATATATATGCACTATAAATACTAGAAACTAGAATTAAAAACATATATCTAGAAATGAAGATCTCCATAGGCATGAATAAAGGATATCCATAAAGATATAAGAAGTATCTCCAAGAGGGGGGACACAACTAGGAGAGGGAGAGAGAGAGAGGAGGGATGTATGATTCTAGGGATATTTTATTATATTTCTAGCAAACATAAAGAAAATGAATCAATCCAGTTAAAGTGTTGATGAAAGAAGTTGGGTCCACAAAAAGCTCAAAAAGTGGAAGTGTTTTTGTTGTTTTTCATAATTTGTCACACTTGGATTGAAAATTTGAGGCTCTTATACAATGAACCTTAAAAAAAGTTGATAATATGAAATTTATCATTTTGAATCCAGTTTCCAAATATGTAATTTATTCAAATACCCAGACGATAAAAAATAAATTTTGATAGGATGTATACAAACCACTTTTTAAAAGTCATTTTTTTTTACCATACCATGCACATGTACGGACACCACTTTTTGACCCGAATAAAATTATTTTGCTAATTCCTTTTTGGGAAATAGAGCTAACAACATGAAGATTGATGAGGATATTTTTTTTGTAATTTTTTTTAATATATTTTTTTCATTGAATGTTTATTAGCCTTAATTGTTGTTTTTAAAAATCAACGTGTACGAACAACATAATTGGACCTAAACTAAACATTTTTTGATTTTTTTATCATTTTGTAGAGAATTTTCTAAGTGTTGATGCCATATAACTCTTTTTACAAGAAACTTATCAAAAAAAAGTTATTAAAAAATAAAAAAGCTTGATTTTTCTTGTTTATGGACTAGTTTTCTTAGAAATTAATTAAAAAATAACAAATATAATACAATCTTAATAAAAATTATATATTTGGAAACTATACATCGTGTTCTCTAATGGGTTTTAATTTCATAGATTGATTCAGAAAAAAAATAAAAATCATCAGCCATATTGCCAAAGTTGGACATTCCTCTTTAATCTGCCTTAGTTTTTGAGTTGGAGGTCAAAGGCTAAGGGTCAGGTTGCCAAGCCTTTCCCGAGCCTAAAACCAAGGCTGCATGTGGATTGGAAATTCAAATTTTTAATAACATGTACGCGTTTTAAAATGCATATGTGTTTTTCATTACAAAACGCGTACGCATTTTAAAACTTTATTTTCTTGATTATTTAAAAAATTAAATACCTTTTAGAAATGCATTAAATACCTTTTAAAAATGTGTACGTATTTCTAAAAGGTATTTAATTTTTTAAATAAATGACTCGTACGTGTTATAAAATGCGTATGCGTTTTTTAGTGCCTACGCATTTTTTTAGGCTCAGGTACCAGAAGTATAACGTGTATGCGTTTCCTATGAGATTTTTTTTTGGCCGAAACTTCCCCTCTTCGTGGACCCAACTTTTTTCTTTTACCCTAAAATTACTCTATCACTGGGTAAGTGCACCAATCTGTGACACAATTTTGGCTCTTAAGATGCCTTTTTTTTTTTGAAATCAGAAAATCTGATTTGAGAAAATGAAGATAGTTACGCTCAAAATTTCAACATGCAATAAGAACAAAAGTTGAAGTGCTCCGAGTCTAGTTTCTAAGCTACTATTTTTTTTTTGAAATTAATGAAGATTAAGGGTCTCAAAAAAGAGGGGGCGGGGCGGGGGTGGGCGCGGGTGCGGCGGCAAAATAGGTCTTATTTTTATAAAAAAGAATAGCATTGCACTTGAGGGCTCCCCCCTTTTTGATTAACATTTTTTTAGAATTTCAAAAATCCCAATAGTGAGAAATTAGCTAGCACCATTTAGTTTATCCTCATTCTTTCGGATAATTTTTTTAATGAATATATAATATTTTATAAATTTTTTAAGTGGACACATCTTGAAAAGCTAAAATTTGAGCGTGCTCCCCCCTAATTTTTTTGAAAACTAATTGAAAATTGATTTAATTTTTTTCAGCATGTGAAGAATGGAGTCTAGTTTCAAAAAAAAAAATTTGTTTCACGTTTCGATGAATGAGTAAAAATCTATCCTAAAACTAGCACATGTTGGTTTTTGACAAAAAATGAAGGCATTTACAAAATGAGTCATGGATCAAAACATTAACTAAATCAAAATGAAAAAAGAATTATATATTTAGATAGCTAAGAGAGAGGTTAAATCTATCATATTTTTCTTTATATAGTTTTCATTGAAAGACGTGCAAATGAGACGGGGTGCATAGACAAAAATATGAGGAAATTTGGAAAATCCTATTAATTAACACGTCCAAAGCAGGTCATTTGGTGAGTGCCAAATTTGGCACTCGCCAAATGACACATCACATTTGGTGAGCGCCAAATTTGGCACTCACCAAATGACACATCACATTTGGTGAGTGCCAAATTTGGCGTGCACCAAATGTGGTGTCATTTGGTGCTCGCCAAATTACCTGCTTTGCATAAAACTTGAATTTCCCCTCTCTTTGGTTGACAACTTTGATAATGCTTAGAGTGCATAGTTTATGATCGTAGATGGATAGTTGAGGTTTTACCTTTCATATGCTCTCTAACTCGTTACCCTAATTAGATAACTCTTTATCCCTTTGAAGTCTCTCTCTCAGGTCTCACTACGTCCCACGCGACCTAGACTACTCTCTCAATCCAATCCCCTCTCTTAGATCTCTTTCCCTCCCACATAGGTACCTAAATAAATTTATCTCACTCGAACCCCCTTTCTCTCTCTCTCTCTCTCTCTCCCTCTCTTAGGTTATCTTTCTCTCTCAAGTCTCTCTCCTACCCCTCTCCCTCTCTTAGGTTTGTCACTCACTCCCTCTATCTCTCTCCCATTCCTCTTTCTCACTCACTCTATCTTTCCCCTCTCTCTCTCGCTCTCTCCTGGGTATCTCCATCCCCTCTCTCTCACACACACACACACTCCCTCTCTCTCTCCCACTCCCTCTCTCTCCTCCCTCTCTCTCTCTCTCTCACTCTCTCCCACTCCGTCTCTCTCCCTCTCTCTCAGGTCTCTCCCTCCCACCCCCTCTCCCTCTCTCTCTCTCAAGTATCTTCATCCTACCCCTCTCCCTCTCTCTCTTTGTCTTCAGTCTCCCCCTCCTACCCCCTCTCCCTCTCACAGTCACTCCCTCTATCTCTCTTCCTTCCCTCCCTATCTCCTTCCTCTATCTATCTTCCTCTCCATCTCTCTCAAGTATCTCCCTCCCACCACCTCTCCCTCTCTCTCTCGCCCTCTATCTCTCTCCCACTCTCTCTCCCTCTCTCTCTCAAGTCTCTCCCTCCCACCCCTCTCCCTCCCTCTTTTCTCTCAAGTCTCTCCCTTCTACCCCCTCTCCCTATCAGTCTCTTTTTGTCTCTCTCACTCACTCCCTCTATCTCTCTCCCACATCCTCTCTCTCTCTCACTCCCTTCTCTCCCTCTCTCTCGTGTATCCCCAAACCCTCCCTCTCTCTCTCTCTCTCTCTCTCTCTCTCTCTCTCCCTCTCTCTCAGGTATCTCCCCCACCCTCCCTCTCTCTCTATCTCTCTCTCACTCCCTCCATATCTCTCCAATCCCTTTATCTCGAGTACTCCCTCTCCCTCCCAACCCCTCTCCATCTCTCAAGTCTCTCTCTCTCTCACTCCTTGTATCTCTCCCATCCCTCTATCCCCCACTGCCTCCCTCTCCTACTCTCTTAGGTCTCTCCTTCCCACCCCCTCTCTCCTACTTTGTCTCCATCTCCTTCTCTCTCAGGTTTCTCCCTCCCACCCTCTCTCCCTCTCCTTGCCATCCCCTCTCCCTCCTACCCTCTCTCTCTCTATGTCTCTCCCTCTCTCTCTCCCACTCCCTCTCTCTCTCACTCCCTTTATCTCTCTCCCACTTTGTATCTCTCCCTCTCTCTCAGGTCTCTCCCTCCCACCACCTCTCCCTCTTTCTCTCTCTCAAGTATCTTCATCCTACCCCCTCTCCCTCTCTCTCTTTGTCAATTCTCCCCCTCCAACCCCCTCTCCCTCTCACAGTCACTCCCTTTATCTCTCTTCCACTCCCTTCCTCTATCACTCCCTCATCTCTATCCCTCTCCCTCTCCCGCTCCCTCTCTCTCAAGTATGTCCCTCCCACCACCTCTCCCTCTCTCTCTCTCAAGTAGAGGGTTTAGGGATTATGATTTATGATTTAAGGGTAGAGGGTTTAAGGGTTTAGGGTTTAACCTGGTTAAGTGTAGAGGTTTGAGGGTTTAATGTTTAAGGGTTGATGGTTGAGGGTAGAGGGTAGAGGGTTTAGGGTTTACAAATTAAGGGTTAAGGGTAGAGGGTTTACGGTTTAGGGATTACGGTTTATGGTTTAAGGGTAGATGGTGTAGGGTTGAGAGAGAGAGGGGGTGTTGAGGGTAGAGGGTAGAGGGTAGAGGTTTTAGGGGTTTAGGGTTTATAGTTTAAGGGTAGAGGGTTTAAGGTTTTAGGGTTTAGCCTGGTTAAGGGTAGAGGGTTAAGGGTTGAGGATTTAGGGTTTAAGGGTTGAGGGTAGAGGGTAGAGGGTAGAGGTTTTAGGGTTTAGGGTTTATGGATTAAGGGTTAAGGGTAGAGGGTTTAGGGATTATGATTTAACGGTTTAAGGGTAGATGGTGTAGGATTGAGAGAAAGAGGGGGGTGTTGAGGGTAGAGGGTAGAGGGTAGAGGGGTTGAGGGTTGAGGGATTAAGAGGGTATAGGGGTTGAGGGATTAGGGGTTGAGGGTTGAGGGTTGAGGTTTGAGGGTTGAGGGTTGAGGGATTAAGAGGGTATATGGGTTGAGGGATTAGGGTTTAAGGGTTGAGGGTTGAGGATTTAGGGATTAAAAGGATATAGGGGTTGAGGGTTGAGGGTTGAGGGATTAAGAGGGTATATGGGTTGAGGTATTAGGGTTTAAGGGTTGAGGTTTGAGGGATTAAGAGGGTATAGGGGTTGAGAGATTAGGGTTTAAGGGTTGAGGGTTGAGGGTTGAGGGTTGAGGGTTGAGGGTAGAGGATAGAGGGTAGAGGGTTTAGGTTTTAGGGTTTATGGATTAAGGGTTAAGGGTAGAGGGTTTAGGGTTTAGGGATTATGATTTAATGGTTTAAGGGTAGATGGTGTAGGATTGAGAGAGAAAGAGGGGGGTGTTGAGGGTAGAGGGTAGAGGGTTGAGGGATTAAGAGGGTATAAGGGTTGAGGGATTAGGGTTTAAGGGTTGAGGGTTGAGGGTTGAGAGATTAGGGTTTAAGGGTTGAGGGTTGAGTGTTAAGGGATTAAGAGGGTATAGGGGTTGAGGGATTAGGGTTTAAGGTTTGAGGGTTTAGGAATTAAATGGGTATAGGGGTTGAGGGATTAGGGTTTAAGGGTTGAGGGTTGAGGGTTGAGGGTTGAGGGATTAAGAGGGTATAGGGGTTGAGGGATTAGGGTTCAAGGGTTGAGGGTTGAGGGTTTAGGGATTAAGAGGGTATAGGGGTTGAGGGATTAGGGTTTAGAGGTTGAGGGTTGAGGGATTAAGAGGGTATAGCGGTTGAGGGATTAGGGTTTAAGGGTTGGGTTGAGGGATTAAGAGGGTATAAGGGTTGAGGGATTAGGGTTTAAGTTAGAGGGTTGAGGGATTAAGAGGGTGTAGGGGTTGAGGGATTAGGGTTTAAGGGGTTGAGGATTAGGATTTAAGTTAGGGTTAAGGGTTGAGGGATTAAGAGCGTATAGGGGTTGAGGGATTAGGGTTTAAGGGTTGAGGGTTGAGGGTTGAGGGATTAAGAGGGTATAGGGGTTGAGGGATTAAGGTTTAAGGGTTGAGGGTTGAGGGTTTAGGGATTAAAAGGGTATAGGGGTTGAGGGATTAGGGTTTAAGGGTTGAGGGTTGAGGGTTGAGGGTTGAGGGTTGAGGGTTGAGGGTTGAGGGTTGATGGTGGAGGGTTGAGGGTTGAGGGATTAAGAGGGTATAAGGTTTGAGGGATGAGGGTTTAAGGGTTGAGGGATAAGGGTTTAAGGGTTAATGGTATAGGGTTTATGGTTTAAGGGTCCCACTCCCTCTCTCTCTCACTCCCTCTCTTAGGTCTTCCCCCCCACCATAACTGAATAAATATTTCCCTCTCAAGTCTCTCTCTCTCAAGTATTACTCCCTCCCATGCTACTTAGACTAATTTGTGTCACTCTAATGCCCTCTCTCACAGTCCCTCTCTATCAAGCCTCACTTACCTCCCACCCTACCTAGACAAATATATTTCACTCCAACCCCTCTCCCGCACTCCCTCTCTCTCTCTCTCCCCCTTTGTTCTTTTTGTATCTCTTGGGTCTCATCCCTCCCAACCCCTCTCCCGTTGTCAGGTATTTTCCCCCATTGTAACTGGATAACTCTCTATCCCTCTCAAGTCTCTATTGCTCTTAGGTCTCAATTTCTACCACACTACCTAGACTAATCTCTCACTCCTATCACCTCTCTCTCTATCTCGAGTGTCACTCCCTTTGTCTCTATGGAATCTCTCCCTTTCAAAACAACACATTTGGTGAGCGCCAAATATGTTTTACCTTGAAACGGAAAAATAGGGGTTGACCCCGTGATTCTGGCCCACATGCTTATGTATTTGTCTGGTTCAACACTTTATCTGATTTAGAAACACCTTTTTTTATGTAGTTGACTTCATATTGTACCAATCTATGCTTGATCCATCACCTTTTTACCACCAATCTGCATAGTAGACAACGTAGAAGAAGACATTTTGAAGTTTCTACATAATTTTACATTATCTGAGGTAATATATTCATTTTGGTAATATTTAAATGTTTATATTTAGTATATTTGTTTGTTTTTGACAATATAAACTAAATTTCTTTAATGATTTTATTAATCATAACAATTGGACATAGAATTCAACATTGAATTAGATGGGATTTGCATAAAAAGTTTAATTTTTATGAGTTTGAAGAACAAAAAAATGAAAAACATGACATTTACTTAACACAAATTTACTTATGAATTCTATTTTCATTGCTTATAGTAGTCCATTTCCAACATGGTTAGTGGAATTCACTCTATTTCATGTTATTTTCAACTAATTTGGAAAACTTTTATTTTCAACTAATTTGGAAAACCTAATAGCTTTCATGAATGTTAATGCAATTTTCCATTAATTTTTTTGTTCCATAAAAAAATCACCTTCATTGAACATGTGCTTAGATAAATTCAAGTGAGTTGACATAGTTGTTAATGCAAGTTTCCATTCATTCATACCATTTACCTTTCTAATAAATAAATAAAAGGAAAATTTTGTGCAATTGAGAATGCTTATTGTCTTTCTAAGTTACCTCATTGCCAAAGAAATAGTGAATAATTATAAGATATAGCATCACAAACCCTTCTTTGAATTCATATTCTTCATGACTTCGTTGACAATCACAAATTTGGTTTTGAGAACAATAAACACAAGATTCTCTAGTTTTCATTTAGGTGGCAACAACTTATACCCTACATTTGTGATTCAGAGCAGGGAGAAAAAACCTTCAACAATCATAATTAGATCAGTTTCAAACAATCTTCAATCTCAAAAACCTCAATTCAATGCTCAATTGACCAATTCACATTCACTTACTAGTTTCTCTCACTTTTCTTGTTGTTGTACATCCTGTAGAGACTCTAAGATGATCTAAAACCAGTTGTATGTTGTATATTAATGAATTAGCTTTCATTTTAACCTATTTAGAGGTTCTAACTCTTTGTATAGCGAAAGTTATCTTGTTTTTACTGCTACTACCTACTTTCACAGTGTTCTTTGATTGAAGGGTTTCATGATGTAATTCGACCCATTCAAATTTTTGTGTCTACTGTAACTTGTGGAATGGGTCCTCTAACTTGTAAAATACATGCATAACCTATTTAGAATTTTGTGGGTTCAAGATTGCATGTTTGGGATGATGTTCTACGACTGTAGCAAGGTATTTTCATGGTGAAAATGAGGGCTTCAAGTGGTGTTTTGACAAAATGTGGGAAGGACTTTCCATGTAATGTATTATTCACCATGTGCAGGGTTCGATAAGTGTGTTTGGTGCATTGAATGGGTTTGACAGGTCTGCGAGATAGGAGTCTCATTAAAACCCCAAGTATTTAGCTTGAAATTGAGGGTTTGACCTGTATTAGGGGTCTAGAGGTCTTGGAATCTGGAAACAAATCAGGAAATTGGAGGTTTTGACACATAATATACTACTTTTTGATTATTTTGAGTGAATATCTAGTGTTTAAAAGGTACTTTCTTTGTAAATTAGGCCAATTGAATAGCCTTTTCCAAGGTGGGTCTATTGGAAGTCAATGTTGGTCCAAAGGAGTTGATGTTGGGGTTTACCTATGTTTTATAACTTTCAAATGGGTATCTTAATCATCCCTTTTTTTTTCAAGTGTTTTGGAAAATCTTGGTGAAAAGGCCCTTGAACCGGGTTACCTATGCTACAAGGGAAAGCTTGGTAGAAGTTGGGATTTTTAGTTGAACATCTGATTTTTCTTTAGAATCTGATTGATTCTCATTGATTTGGTGTATTGAATGGTTTCCACCCCTCTCTTCATCAAACACACTCAAAATCCCTACTCTAATATCTAACCCTACAAACATCTAACTCCATCATGTATGAAAAATGTTGTCTAGCATAGCCATGTTTGATAATTCCAAATAGCTTGTTGCCTTCTTTCATAAAATGCTTTGGTGTGTTTCATATTTAATGCAATGTAATCAGCAATATCAATATTTTCATAAAATGCATTACTACTTTTGTTCTATGTGTGTTTGTGAACATGTACCATTGAACGTCATGTCGAGGAAATGATCGAAGCCTCTAACACCGAAAGAATGTGCCGTTAAAAATGCAAGGAGAAGAGAATAAAAAAATGTAGCTCATGAAGCAAAGGAATTTCAGTCCATACAACCAAAAATTCTCGTGCAATCTAAGAGAGATGTCAAAATGGAAAAACAAAGGGCACAAATGAGGAAAGTTCATGGAAGGACATGAATGGATACCAAATTTGGGGGCACATCATCAACCATAGGTGAAGCTCAATGCAAATCTCTAGTTGAAGACACATTGGCAACAACATGTGGTTTTCCAAGTACATCAAAAATCACATCTCCAATTGAAGACACACCATCAACAACATTGCGTTTTGAAAGTACATCAGCAAACACATCTCTATTTGAAAGCACTCCACAAGCGACATCTCAAGTTGGAGGTACAACATCATTTACATGTCAATCTCAAGGTATGACATCGATTGCACCTTTGATTGAAGGTACGCGATCTATCCCCGATGTTGTTGACCTTCCCAATGTTGACACAAATTTACATTTGAGAACTCCTCCTAGAGTTTTGCTTAGAAAACCTACATTTTTTATTGATATTGATTCCAATGTTTTGAAATGGATGCCTAATAAGATTCCAAAACGTACATGTCAAAGATATGCACAAAGGATAAGGGTTTTTTTTTTTTGTGAAGCTAAGTGAGGGTGGAATATGCCAACTATTTGTTGAAATGGTGAGGCAACTCAAATTTAGGCCCACCATGAAGGCTCTTGGGATAAGAGTTTTGAATGACTCAAGTGAAAATTCCATTGTAAAGAACTTGATGAGTGCATACGAGAGTGTGGGTTCCACCTCATGCACGAAGGATGGTTGTGCCACACGACGTGTGATGACAACAACACTGTTAAGCAGTCAAACAAGGAACAAGGTGAACCTTAAAAAGGCAAGTAAGTCTTTGAAAATAAGTAGATCATCTCTAATGAGAGCCAAAGGAAGGCGTGAAAGAGTGGAGGATCTAAATAGCAATGAGTTATGGGAATTCTCGGGTAGAGTCCCACGAAAAGATACAAGAATTTCTCAAGGCTTGAGATCTTTAATTGTGAATTATTGGAAGGATAACACAAGGACCTCTCCTAATCAAAGAGATGTTGTAAGAAGGAGAATTGGTAGTAACAACTGTGAGCCACATCCAATGCATTTTTTGGATAGCACTCAAACCCAGTTTTTTGTTGATTTTGTACAGAAGTTTCTTGAAATTAAAATATGTCAAAGGTATTTTGAAATGCTAAAGCATTTTTATGTCAAAATAAATCACACACGCACTACTTGTTGTTGTAGGGTTCATATTGAGTTTTTTAACCATTATGATGTTTATCGACGTATATGTGTAGATATGCATACTGACAATGTTTTGCAGGAATGTAACATAAAGCCTCCACCTAAATCGTCAAGGAATTTTTTGTCTTCCATTTTATGTGAAAGAGAGGATGGTCAATTTTTTTACAAAAAATCATGTTTGGATGGCACATGTGATCATTGTGGTGGCATGCAACATTTTCCAATTTTCCAACACATGGCTAGTGCACACACAATGGGAGACAAAATTGTGGAATTTGGAAAATATAAGACAGTGGCATATAATCTAAAAGATGGGAAAGAAGCAAAGAAGTGTGAATTGGTTAGTGATAAGATTCCAGTGTATCAATTTATGGGCATTTTTCGTGATCAGGTGGTCTATGAGTATGCATGACATACACATAGAGCACAATGGTTGGACTCATAGTTCAAGTTATGCAAGGACACATTTCCACTTTGTCATATCATTTCGGTTGTCGCCTTCACTGAGAACTACACACTACAACCACAAAACGAGGTGCAATCATAGTACTACAACTCCACGCAGGTTGTTATATTTGTGCATATAGCATTCACTCATGCAAATGATAGTACAAAGGAAAATAGGAAAGTATTGAGGGAGTATCACTTTTACATCAATGATGATCGCACACATTCTACAAAATTTGTGCAAGGTTTCTTTCTTATGTTCTATGTTGATCTGGCTAGCAGGGGCATATCATTTAGTCTGCATATCATATGGTCAGATAATTGTACATCACAATTCAAGAATGCCAGAATGTTTTATTGGTTGAGTAGGATGCATAGGATCAGCGATGTTCAACATATGTGGAACTTCTTAGAGGTTGGGCATGGAAAGTGGGAGCATGATGGAGTAGGTGCATGTATCAAAAGAGCCCTAGCACGAGAAGAATTAAAGTACACAAACAATGTAAAGTTGACATATGCAAGATCAATTGTGCAGTGGTGCAATGGTGCAATAGGTCCAAGTAGTGAAGTTAATTCTTTAGTTCATAGATTTTTTCATTTAGTAGATGATACTAACATTGCAAAATATGAGGATTGTTGTACACTAACAGGATCGAGTGAGCTACACTCTTTTAGAAGCTCCAATGCAGGTACATGGACTATCCGTACGTAGAAGATGGCATGCTTTTTCTTATGCATGTACACTTCAAGCATGGAATTATTTGAGTCAACAGAGTGAGTTGACAAATGGTTTGTAAGAAGTCTAACCCCACTTGACACTTATCAGATCTCGCCGCCTCTACAAATCATGGAGATGCAATCATCCATTGACTTTGATCATGTATCGGACCTACTAGAACCAGGTAATATTTCTTACTTACAGGTTCTATTATGTTTCTTAGTAAATACATATAACAAGATGAACATATCAAATGTAGGACACGTTTCTACGGTGATTGCAGATGAAGACAATAAAGAGGGTACAAATTATTACCTGTTCCATTGTATCGAGGCCAAAAATAAATTGGAGGCCCCAGTTATAGACAGAGAAAACATAGAATATCCTACAGGTTTAGTGGTTGTTACTGGAACATGGCTTCGAAGGTATCCAGTTAAGAATGTTGCAGTTTGGTTGTTTGAGGACTTCGACATGCATCGAAAAATTCTTCACTACTCAAACCTTGTCATCGTCACCAACGTTCATTTGATCAAAAATAAGGGAAGACCTATGAACAAGAACTTGTGGAAAGTGCGTGAGTCTGGCCACAAGACAATACTTGACACAATAAAGAGTAGAGCAGACCCGTGTGGTTCCTTGGATTGATTTGTAAGTATGCACATTGAATTTGTAAAGTCATGTTATTGATCACTCTTTTGGACCAACACCTTGCAATCAGGATTTTTCACCATTAGTGTTTGATGTCATATGCATTTACGACTGTCATTGATCCTTTTCTGATTGTGACTGTAGGTAATACTGATGTTTGTCAAAGTATATGAGAAAAGAACAACATCGGTTGGTGGTGCAAGTGTTTAGTGGTATGAGATAATCGATTGCTGGTGAATGTTTTGGTTGTCAATCTTCTCTTTCTTTTCCATCTCGTAGATTTATCGGATTCTTATATGCTACATGTTTTATGTTAATTATGTCAGTGATATATTTAAAATTTATATGTAGGATCATCGAGAGATGATAAAGTAGCAAAGGGGCACATCACCATTGTAGGACCTTCAATCAATCTCCTTATCTAGCATGCATGAAGGTGACAATAGTTCTCATCAGTTGTATGATTGACATTATTTAGTTATCGCTCTTTTGATGATTTTTATGTGAGTCCATGTCTAAGATTGATAGGATTTTGCAGGTTTTTTGTGGACCAAATTCCTATGATACAACACAACCACAGAGAGGCTACTACCCATGTGTTTCGTAGGGAGCATGGGATGTACATGTTTTGAACCATTTTGGAATGCAAATAACTAGGTCAGCTGAAGTGGAATGGAGAAATGAAACTGGGCAGCAACTCCTTTTGTTTCTTCTCAAGTACAATATATTTCATGATTTGTGCTACAAATGGGAGGATTATTTCCCTGCATGTATTGCTACAAGTATTGACAAATGGGTAGATTTTCAAGATGTTCTTCCATAACTATTGTAATATTTGTCATTGACTTAGTGTATTTTTTGATATACAAAAATTATGAGAAATTAATACATGCAAATGTGTATATTCCTTAATATATGCCTTAATTAAATGTGTATATTACATTTAAAATTAGTTGTGATGCTTCATGGTTTATATTTAAAGTTGTCTTCAAGGAAAAACATGTGGATTTATGAGTAAGAATGAAATAATGTCTAATATAATTGTAGAAAGACATATTTTATTGCCCCTACTGATGTAGAGGTGGTAGTAACCCAAGACACAAATTGACACAACTTCTCTCAAATATGCCAAGCAAGACATCAACTTTCAATTAACTCAACCTTGTAAAATAGCATCAAAATCAACAAGGACCCTACAGAGGTTGTCAACATCCAAGCAATGATAATTAAATCAACTTTACACAATCCCTAAGGCAGATTCATTGAATTCCTCAAAACTCGCCTATTGACATATGTTTCCCTTGTAGCAGTTGGAAACCGGTTTTTTAGACTTTTGGAAAAAATTTTCCAAAACACTTAGGAAACTAATCATGGATTCAAATACCCTTCTCAGAGATACACAACAGGAAAATCAGATACACCTTCTTAGGACCAAGCACCTCAAAATTGGACTTTCACAATTGTAAGCCTCAAATTAGGTCCTTTTTACTAAGAGACTACCTTTAGATCTCCACACCAGACCTTCTAACCCAAAAAAATTCTTGACTCAAGTTCCCAAACCAATGATTTTCCAAGTCTCCTGACCCCAAATTCTCAAACAAGCCTCCAATGCAAAAACCCTCCTTGTAGCCTAAATAACTAGGGTTTTAGGGTACCATTATTGAATATTCACCTTTCCAGCCATTCCTACCCAATATAACTGCACATAAATCTTTCAATAGGTCCACCCATGCTTAAGGAACACTCAATTGACCATTAACAATACGGATTATTCATTCCATAGGTTTGACCCACCAATTTCCAAGGGAAAACACACACCTCCAGCCCTTCCTTTCATTCTTCAAGCCAAGGGATCATCCTTCCATGACTCCTACTCCTAAAGTAACATTCCCTACACTCAAATACATCATACCACTGTGTTACATTTGATGACAGTAGGTGGGATGATGGTTATTCCATTAGAACAACCCCAAAACCTTAAGGTTATTCGGGAACCTGGTAGGATAAATTTGATGAATTAAGGCACTAAAAGACTAAACCAAACCCTCCCAAGGCACCACACACAAGTTAGAAAATTTATCTATTGTTTCTCAAGGGAATTCAATACATATAAGACCTTTTCAGCATGTACACAGGTAGAGAACTTAGAAAAATCAGTAAAACTATGAGAAAACAAAGTAATTTCCAAGCTTTATTCTAGCCTTTAGGCCTCTTTTAACCTTAACCCTTGTAGCATTGCTCGGTAGGAAATTCAAGAAAAAAAACATATACAAGCTTGTACCGGGCCTAAACCACTGAATTTGGACAACAAATGGATGCCCCTATAAAGTCTCAAAGCCTCTCTTCTTGACAATCAAAGGTAAAGTCACAACAAGCCAAAAGGTAATGCTACAAGGTAGGCCTAATAGGCTACTCAACTCAAGGAACTTAGTACCTAGGCACTCCGCAACACCCCTCAACCACAAGTAAGTTCCTATACTCTTCTTACATCCATTTCACAAGTCTCTACAGGACTGTATTCACAAAAAATTCTCACAAAGACCAAAATTTAGACTTTTCCCCTTGATTCTAGGCCTGTCACATGATGATGTCAGGCCTAGATCTTCAAAGATCCTTCCCAAACCTGCATGCCACTCTATGAAACAATTATAAGATAAAATTACATATGGTACTATCCCATTCCCCCTAGTCCTGGCCTTAATGCATGGTGGGAATGATACAAGCAAAATTCAGTCAACACCCTGATTTTGGAGGGTTTCAAACCACCCGACAGAGAAATATGAATATCTCCCTTGTCCCTCAATTAAATTACTCCAAACCAATGCCAAAAGAGAGCCAACTCAACCCCCTTTCAAACCATTATAGCCTTGGAGTCTTAAAACAAACCTACAGACTGTACCAAGTACGAGATCAACAATTCTTGCATAGGAAATCAAAAAACAAAGCAAAAGTTTTATTGAATCTTCTTTCTTTCTTCATCAAAAACCTTGCCTCGACCAAGAGAGGCATATTTAAACTCTAAAAACCTCCCTCCAATGTCCCTTAACTTCATTTTGAATTGGATGGATGTTGGAAACCAACCAACTCTTATTTAGACCTTTAATTGCCTAGTTAAGGCAATTAACACTACACCAAGAACCCGACTAGGTAGAACACTCCAAAGGTGTTAAAGGCTCTTCAAAGCATAGAAAATGACCAAGGTGACTCCCCTCATTAGTTGGCCTAGATGCACCAACTCTACATGGTGAGAAAGAGACCTACTACAAACATCAAAACTCAACACTAAGCTTAAAAGCTTATTACAAACATTGAAGATGGTCCTTAGGACCTTATTACATTGAAATCAACTTGAAAAACAAAAATAAGATTCATTCAAGCCTCATGGAGGAATTTGGACCCCAAGGTGCACCTGAACCACCCCAACTCCCCTAAGCCATGAACATGGTTCTTACAACATCAATACACACATCTCAACACCCTTGAATGACCCCTCTCAATAGATTCCACTCACAACTCATCAAACTCAGACTTTCTTACACAAAATTAGGCTTGTCACATGAGGATGCCAAGCCTAAGGTAACCAATAAATCACTCCAAACTCCATGTCATTCTCCAAAACCTCTTCAAACATAAAGTACATGATGAACTCTGCCATTCCACCAAGAATTAATCCTTGACCAAAAGAGAATGGCAAGTTGTGTGCATTCTTGTGATCAAACCCTGGTTTTGAGGAATTTTTACCAGTTCCAAAAGAACGATGATAAATCCCTATATTATTTATGTAATTGGATCAAAACACTGCCAAAAGGAAGCTATCTCACTCCTCTATCAAACCATGTCAGTCTTGCAGCCGTACATACAAGCTATAGGCCGTACCAAGCATGGGATCAACAAATTTACACAAAAAATTAGAAAAATGGAGAAGAGTGTGAATAATTCTTATTAGATCTTCTCCAAAAGTTCAACAAAAACCTCCTTTAATGCACATATCAAGGATTTAAATAGTCCTTTACACCCTTCTCTAATTGATCCATGCCCTCAACTAACTAAATACCAACTTTTAAAACAAGTAACCGTTGCATTTCAAATTTGTTGCTTTAAGCAACTTACAAATTTGCAAATTTAGACTCCTCCAACCTAATGAATACAACTAATGACCTCTAAAACTACACAAATTTCTTGTAAATAGCCTTATTACATCAACAAAATTCCATTCTTGCACACTCATATACAAATACACAAATTTGCCTTCAAAGGCTACAAAGACAACTTCTAGTGCAAGATTGAAGTTTTCACATTTTTTATCACTAGACCCAAAAATCATCCTAAAACATATCTAATGGTATTAATTGACCTTATTCAAGGCAAAACATGCTCAAAATACCCACAACAACCTATTGACCAACCTATTGACCATCAGATGATCAAATATTGAGGGTGAGGTGTAGGCAAGGGTTTATTGAAAAACCATACTCCAAACCCTCCCACAACCAACCAAAGCCTGAAAAACCTTCAAAAAAGTCTACACAAGCTTAAAAGTTCAAGAGATATCATTGTCCCCAAATATTTTCTTCAAACCCTAGCACTAAACCACCATTTTCCACTAAAAAATGCACCATTTGACATCTACGACATCACCTAAAAACCCTCTATTCGCCTCCCTTGCACACAAAAATTTGCACACATGTTTTATAACACTAACTAAGTCTTTCCATTGAGTTACAAAAGCATACAATGGGTGGAAGGATTAATATGAAATTTTAATGCACTCAAAACCCTTAAAATAGAGTATACAGATCGACCCTCAGTAATTGGATTCTAAAATGCACAAAATCACTTGAAATCCAACCAAACCAAAACTAAAAAAAATTTAAGTCTGCTGCCCACCTAATTCCATTGAAAAGAGAGCACAATCGCTCTAAGATACATTCAACCGACTCAATCCCTTAAGGATCCAAAGTGCAAAAGGGCAGCAATCTTTGACAGGGTATTACTCATAAACCGTGGTAATTATAAAATATCTATCTAAACCTACGAGATCATGTTGGGCCCCTCTACAATAACCTCTCTCATTTTTTTCTATCTCAGAGGCATTTTTATGTGGTGTCCAATTTTCACTTGATGGATAAAGTGCCAAATGCAAGTAGTTAAAAGTTGCAAAGTGGTGCAACTTTCGTTCTGTAGTTTGTGTGACCAAACAGATTGTTCCAACACGTCTAGGTGGGTACGTTTATGCTAGGAATGGTCCTCTTTTGCACCCAAACACGCGAAATTGCTATGAGCTACTTTCAACTGGATCGATCCCTTAAGGGTTGAAAGTGCAAAATGGTTACAAAATTCAACATGCTATTACTCGGGTATCGTGAAACTTATTAAATTCTCGTCTGATCCTATGAGATCGCGTTGGGACCCTCTATAATAACCTCTCTCGGTTTTTTCTATCTCGGAGGCATTTTCCTGTGGTGGCAAATTTTCACTTGGGGAAAAAGTTGTCAAATGCAAGTAGTTGAAAGTTGCAAAGTCGTGCAACTTTCATTTTGTAGCTTGTGTGACCAAATGGATTGTTCCAATGCATTTAGGTGGGTACGTTTATGCTAAGAATGGTCCTCTTTTGCACCCAAAATACGTGAAATCGCTCTAAGCTACGTTCAACCAGATCGATCCCTTAAGGGTCGAAAGTGCAAAATTGATGCAAACTTCAACATGTTATTACTCAAGTACCATGATTCTTAGAAAATTCATGTATGATCCTATGAGATTGTGTTGGGCCCCTCTACAATAACCTCTCTCACTTTTTGCTATCTCAGAGTCATTTTCTTGTGGTGGCGAATTTTCCCTTGGGGAAAAAGTTGTCAAATGCAAGTAGTTGAAAGTTGCAAAGTGGTGCAACTTTTGTTCTGCAGCTTGTGTGACCAAATGGATTGTTCCAACACATCTGGGTGGGTAATTTTGCACTAGGAATGGTCATCTTTTGCACCCAAACATGAGAAATCGCTCTGAGCTACGTTCAACTGGATCGATCCCTTAAGGGTCAAAAGTGCAAAATTGATGCAAACTTCAACATGTTATTACTTGAGTACCATGATGCTTAGAAAATTTATGTTTGATCCTATGAGATCGCGTTGGGCCCCTCTACAATAAACTCTCTCAGTTTTTTCTATCTCGGAGGCATTTTCTTGTGGTGGTGAATTTTCACTTGTTGAAAAAGTTGTCAAATGCAAGTAGTTGAAAGTTACAAAGTGGTGCAACTTTCGTTCTGCAGCTCGTGTGACCAAACGGATTGTTCTAACACATTCGGGTGGGTATTGTTACACTAGGCATGGCCATCTTTCACACCCAAACATGAGAAATCGCTCTGAGCTACGTTCAACCGGATTGATCCCTTAAGGGTCGAAAGTGCAAAATTGATGCAAACTTCAGCATGTTATTACTTGGGTACCATGATTCTTAGAAACTTCATGTCTGATCCTACGAGATTGCATTGGGCCCCTTTACAATAACCTCTCTCGATTTTTTCTATCTCGGAGGAATTTTCTTGTGGTGGCGAATTTTCACTTGGGGAAAAAGTTGTCAAATGCAAGTAGTTGAAAGTTTCAAAGTGGTGCAACTTTCGTTCTACAACTTGTGTGACCAAACAGATTATTCCAATGCATCCGGGTGGATATGTTTATGCTAGGCATGTTCCTCTTTCGCACCCAAACACGCGAAATCGCTCTAAGTTACATTCAACTGGATCGATCCCTTAAGGGTCGAAAGTGCAAAATGGCTGCAAACTTTAGCATGCTATTAATTGGGTACCGTGATGCTTAGAAACTTCTCATCTAATCCTATGAGATCGCGTTTGGCCCCCTCTACAATAACCTCTCGGTTTTTTCTATCTCAGAGGCATTTTCTTGTGGTGGCGAATTTTCACTTGGAGAAAAAGTTGTCAAATGCAAGTACTTGAAAGTTGCAAAGTGGTGCAACTTTCGTTCTGTAGCTCGTGTGACCAAACGAATTGTTCCGACGCATCCAGGTGGATATTTTTATGCTAGTCATGTTCCTCTTTCGCACCCAAACATGTGAAATCGCTCTGAGCTATGTTCAATCGGATCGATCCCTTAAGGGTCCAAAGTGTAAAATGGTTGTGAACTTCAACATGCTCATATTCAGACACTGTGATGCTTAGAAACTTCTCGTCTAAGCCTATGTGATCACGTTGGGACCCTCTACAATAAAATCTCTTAGTTTTTGCTATTTTGGAGGCATTTTCGTGTGGTGTCCAGTTTTCACTTGATGGAAAAAGTGTCCAATGCAAGTAGTTAGAAGTTGCAAAGTGGTGCAGCTTTCGCTCTATAGCTCGTGTGACCAAACAAACTATTCCAAAATGTTCTAATAGGTATTTTTATGCTATGCATGGTCCTCTTTCACACCCAAACATGCGGAGTCGCTCCGAGCTATGATCAACCAGATTGATTCCTTAAGGGTCCAAAGTGCAAAATGGCTGCAAACTTCAACATGTTATTACTCGGATAGCATGATGCTTAGAAAATTTTCATCTAGTCCTATGAGATCACGTTGGGCCCCTCTACAATAACCTTTCTCTATTTTTTCTATCTCGGAGGCATTTTCCAATGGTGGAAAATTTTCACTTGGGGAAAAAGTTGTCAAATGCAAGTAGTTGAAATTTGCAAAGTGGTGCAAATTTTGTTCTACAGCTCATGTGACCAAACGAATCTTCCAATACATTTGAATAGGTATGTTCATGCTAGGCATGGTCATCTTTCACACCCAAACACATGAAATCGCTCTGAGCTACGTTCAATCGGATCGATCCCTTAAGGGTCCAAAATGCAAAATGGCTGCAAACATCATGCTATTACTTAGATACCGTGATGCTTAGAAAATTCTCATCTGATCTTATGAGATCAAGTTGGGCCCCTCCACAATAAACTCTTTCAGTTTTTTCTATCTCAGAGGCATTTTCTCGTGGTGGCAAATTTTCACTTGGGGAAAAAGTTGTTAAATGCAAGTAGTTGAAAGTTGCAAAGTGGTGCAAATTTTGTTCTGCAGCTCATGTGACCAAACGAACTATTTGAACACCTCTGAATAGGTATTTTTACACTAGGAATGGTCTTATTTCACACCCAAACACACAAAATCGCTCTGAGCTACGTTCAATCAGATCAATCGCTTAAGGGTCCAAAGTACAAAATGGCTGCAAACTTCAACATATTATTACTCGGATACTGTGATGCTTAGAAAATACTCATCTAATCCTACGAGATCGTGTTGGGCCCCTCTACAATAACCTCTCTCAGGTTTTTCTATCTTAGAGGCATTTTCTTGTGGTGGTGAATTTTTACCTGGAGAAAAAGTTGTCAAATGTAAGTAGTTGAAAGTTGCAAAGTGTTGCAACTTTCGTTTTGTAGCTCATGTGACCAAATGGATTGTTCCAAATTGTTTGGGTGGGTAATTTTATGCTAGGAATGGTCCTCTTTTGCACTCAAACATGCAAAACCGCTTTGAGGTACGTTCAACCAGATTGATCCCTTAAGGGTCCAAAGTGCAAAATGGCTACAAACTTCAACATGCTCGTATTTGGACACCGTGATGCTTATAAACTTCTCATCTGAACCTATGGGATTAAAATTGGCCTCTCTACAATAACCTCTCTCAGTTTTTCTATCTCAGAGGCCTTTTCCTATGGTGGCGATTTCTCGCTTGGAGAAAAAGTTGTCAAATGCAAGTAGTTGAGTGTGTAAAAATGACTTTATAGCCATTCCACCCATTGTATCATATTGTAACTTAGTGGAATGGAATAATTAGGCGTAGGGAACATATTTTCATGGTTTATGGAGTAGGGGAGGCGAGTTGAGTGGTTTGGTGTGATGCCCTAGTTGGCAATTTGATGATTGGTGAAATTCAGTGGTTTAAGAGTGGAAATGGTTGAAATCCTTTGGGGCAGCAGTTTTTTAGGGACTTTTAAGCATGTGCAGGTTCTTTTAAGAATTTTTGATGCATTGGAAAGGTCTAATGAGTTGTGGGAATAATATTTTCAATAAACCCACCCGTTTTAGGCTTTTAGCCATAGCAGCAAGGTAGTGAACTATTTGATAAAATGCTTTGGTAAACATGTATGAAAAATATGGTATCATACACAAGGCAGTGAATTGTTTGAAAAAATTCCTCAAAGAAACATGGTCTCATGGTGATGGAATGTCATGAAAATCCATAGTTGTGAGGATTTGTGACTTGAGGATTGTGATTAATGATTGGAATTGTGTTTAGTGAGATTGCAAGACCTCCCCTACTGCATCAATATTTTAGGGTTTTATCCATAGTAGCAAGGGAATTAATTTTTTGATATAATGCTTCGATAGACATGTATGAAAAATGTGGTAGCATAGAAAAGGTAGTGAACTCTTTGAAAAAATGCCTCAAAAAAATGAGGTCTCATGGTGATGGAATGCCATGACAATCAAAAGCAATTTGATTGTCATGGAATTTTGTCACCATGAGATCACATTTATTTGAGGCATCTTTTGAATTGGTGCAGGGGCACCTACAACCATGTTACAAAGTTCATTTTGGTAGTAGTCTGTCTTGGGGGACTTTAGGTGAATCTTGAAGTTTCAAGTGTTTTATCTTAGTAGGTATTTAAAATAAGGTCCAAATAGACCACTCTTTCATGTATTTAGGGTTTTTGGTGTTTTGATGGTCAAATTGTCACAAGTGCACTCATGTATCAAATTTGAAATTTGTAAGCCTTGGAGGAAAAAAAAATGAATTTGTAGGTAGGTGGGAAAGAGTGAGGTCTTTTGGTGTCATGGGATTGAATTCAAGGTGATTGGGAGTCATAAAGGCCTAAATCTCAATGGTTGCACAATAATGTTATTAAGTGCACAATTAAGTTGTCAAAACATAGTTTTAGGGGTAATTAGGAGTTAGGATTTTAAAAGATACTTAAAAGGAGTTGGGCAGTTGGATGTTGATGCAAAAATGTATTTAAATCCATAAAAGGCTAGAACCAAAGGTTGTTCAATGATTTTTGAAGGATTTCATAAGAGAAACAATGTGCATTTTGCTGCTACATCATAGTTTTTCCTAATTTCCAGAACTTCTTCTCTTTTGTATGGCTCGTACAGTCAAGGTGATGAATTAGAATTCTTGTATTTGCATAGAATCATGTGTTAAGTCTCATTTGGAACAAATTTGAGTGTTTTCCATCAGGTTTTGGGAAAGAAAAATCTTTTTTTTTCTTCTGAAAACTGTCTGTTGGGGCAGTGAAAGCACAGTTTTGAGGAAGAAAATGAAAAATCAGTCATTCCACCTACTGTAATTTTTTTTGTTTTAGTGAGATGACATATTTAATGTTTGTTTGTGTGTTCAAATGGTTGGGTAGGCTGTAGAGTCATGGTTTTGACATAGAGTAGTGTTCTAAGGGTTGGTAACAATGATTTTATATAAAAAATGGTGGGTTCAAGGGTGGTTTTTGTGAGTCATTGATGGAAACGACTTGGGAATGGTGTGAAATGCTTGTGAAAACCCTAAACAAGTATTTTTATGTTTTGGTTGGGCTTGGAAGGCCTTGTGAGGGTGAAATTTTGAAATCCCTAGGCTTTTACATGTAAACGGAGGGTTTGGTGAACTTACAATCCAAAGGTCAGTTGTCTGAGTTTTGAAGGGTGAATTGGTGGTTTTGCATCATAACATAACTCTTTCCAAATATATTTTGTTAAAACAAAAGGATCTAAGGGTACTTTGTTTGGAAAGGAGGGCTAGTTCTTGTAGCCTTTTGAGTAGGGCAGCCTAGTGAAACTAGGTGTTGGCCTAATGAACCTTGAAGAATCTGATTGGAATATTGTATTGGGTTTGAGTAGATGCCTAAATGATGTTGAGATAGGTCTTTGTGTGATCAGATTGTGTTGAGTACTTGAGTTTCCCTGTTGTGTGTTTGAGGATTGGTGTCAAAGTGGGCATATTTGAGAGAAGTGTCAATTTGTTTCTTGGGCTACCACCACCTCTGCATCATGAACTAGTTCACTGCCTTGTCTATGGCTTGTCATGGCATTCCATCACCACATTTATTTGATGCATTTTTTCAAACAGTTCACTGGCTTGTCTATGCTATTGCTTACTATTATGCTTTTGATATATTTTTTCGAAGCATCCATAGCTTGTTCGAAATCACTTGTTTTAGGATTTTAGCCATAGCAACAAGGAAGTGAACTATTTGACAAGATTATTTGGTAGAAATTTATGAAAAATGTGGTAACATAGACAAAGCATGGAACTATTTGAAAAAATACCTCAAAGAAATTTGGTCTCACAGAATGCCATGATAAGAAAATGCAATTGGTAGCTACTCCCAGTTATTAGTTATGCAATGTGAAGAAATTGCATAATTGCTTAGGTTGACTTTGTACAAACTATATTGTAATTGAAATTTTGTCATCTATCAACATATAGTTATTAGTTATGCAAAGTGAAATAATGCTTTGACTTTGAAAGATGTGCAATGCAATGTAATCAACGATATGAATATAAACTACAAAAATCCATTTTTTACAATTCATTAGTTAAAATATTTATTTTATTTGCTTTGTATATCTCTATATGCTATGGAAATACCTTTCAATTTAAAAAAAAAAAGTTTTTATCTCTTGTTCTACAATTTTTCTCGGGTTTCTCACAAACTATGATACTTTTGGTTTGTCAAATTTTTCCCCAAAAGATTTTTTTGCTATGAATTGGAAGCATGAAGCATACACGTGAATACACACAATATAGGTGAAGTATACATGTGAATAAGTGAGGCACAATTAATTAAAGCATTCCAAAGGATACAAACCACCACAAATGGAGCTTATTTACACAATACGCTTTAGATGGGGCTTATTGAGCATTCAACGGTAATTAATTAAGCATTAGATGTAAACAAAATCCATGCCTACAACATTCAAGCATACAACTTACATGATACGCATGATAACATCATTCAAGAATGGCAGTAGAAAAATAAGATTTTCTTTAATCAAAAAGCCGAAAGGCTATACAATGATATATATTGATAAAAGTATATACAATATATCTAAAAAAACCATATAGGATTAGTACAAAGGAGCCATATGGACATAAAATGTCACGTATATATCGATAGTACAAAACATATGTTCCAAAATGCCACATAGGATTACAACAATTAAACACTAATACATAATCATTTCCCTCTAGGGGAAGGAAATAGATCTCGTGTTGCCTTCGAAATTCAGTTGGATGGAGTGACTGTTGCTTCTCTTGTCTTTTGAACATGCTCGCTAGTCCTCCTCTCTTCACTCTGGACCTTCAACTGATACAATAAAAAGTAAATATGTTAAAACATAGAAATTGAATTGTGGAATGGCATATAATAGAATATATAATCACTTACCGCATACATATAGTCATCATGCATATTTACAACATCACCACATCCACAATATGGAGTGAAAACCACCTGTAGCAACCAACAATTTAGAAATTAAACTACATAAAATTATTGTGAAAAATTTCTATAATAGACCATAAAAGAGAAAATATAATGTCAAATCGACTAATCTATTTCATACCTCTCTCAATGGATCAGAACTGACTATTGTTGCAGCAACTCCATGGTCCATTGTGCCACCAACATCACTAAGGTTGTCTCTTGTCAACAACTACAAATGAAACAATATCTCAGGTATTATGTTGATATAAAGACCAAGAGGGGATAATGGAACATAAGGTGAAATAAGAGAGGGTAATGGGATGGGAATAGAAGGGTGATGTAGAGAGGGGGCTCAAAATCATTCAAAGTGACAACTTGCATTCAAGAGGAATCTAACAAGATTACAATTGCCTATTAGAGTAATCCAAACAATCCTCAAAGCTTGACAACAATTGAGATTCTAACTTCTCACTTTCACCCATGTAACCTAGCAGTAGTGCAAACTCAGTTTTTGGCCTTTAACTCCCATGATTTCCAAAAAACTTGACAATTAGAAGGTGGATTAAAATACCGATTTCAAAGTTATACAACATATATCTTAACCAGATACACGTATTTTGGACCAATCCCTTTAAATTAGACCCTCAACATTGTCTTAGGCCATGAATTAGGCCAAATTTACAAAGAAACATACCTTTAAAATTAACACAAACCCTTGAAACCTTGGAGAAGAATTTATTATGCCCTCAAACCTCTAAAACCACAATCAACTCCCAGGGTTGACATATCCAACATAGCAAACTCCAAAACCCTCAATTTCATGCCAAGTCAAGAGGGTTTATTCAAAGTCCCACTTGCACAACCTCCCAGACCATGCCACTAACTCAGACATATATATTATGACCCCAATATGCTCAAAAGTTGGAAAAAACTCCACACTCTCATTGATTTCCACAAACCCTAGACCCAAGGCTCCATCTTCATGTCTTTTTCTTCACAAAACTCATCAAGACAACAGGTTTATCTCCTTAGTTCCTTCTCCACAACTCTAATCATGCAACCTACAACCTACTCAAACTCCCTAGGGACCATTACACTAGTTACAGTAGGTACAGTCGGTGTAAGGGCCCTTAAATCATGATTTTGGTTACAAAACCCTCAAATAGTGTGTCCTTGACCTGTCACAAGAAAACAAATATATTTACCATAAATCATAATGGATCTCCCTCAAACTTGTTCCAAAATATTTTTAACACATTCCACCACAAAGTAAAATGATTTACATGGCACAATCAGTCTGTACGGGCTCGTACAGGCCTGCAAATGACAAGAAAACTCAAAAATTTGATGAAAAACAAAGATATTCTTATTGACAATGCTTCAAACTTCAAGCCAATGTTACAAAATGAGTTGTCATGCATTTTTAAAGGATTATCCTCATCAAAAAAATGCACAAATTCCTTACAACTACTTTTTAAACCTCTCATGACCGTTTCATTACAAATTTGTTGCATTTATGCAACTCACAAATTTGGCACTTTCAAGTTTTGACTCTTTCTTGTTTCCTAGACCCTCTTAAACACCTAAACTATTAAAAATAGTCTAATGAGACCTTATTCAACTAAGAAATCATGACTTACTCAAGAAAAAATCATCCTATCTACCTTGACACCCCTTGTCAACTTTGACAATTCCTTCCACATGATTTGAAAACCTTACAATATGAATACAAAAGCCCCTCAAAGTTGATCAATTACAATAGAATTGTCACATTGGACCTTATTAAGACTCAAGGACTCAACTCAAACATCATAAAACACCTTTCCTATCAGACATTTAATGAAGAAACATAGAAAAGAGTGGTGCCCCTGCACCAAAGGGATTAATGGAACATAGGATGGACTAGTATAGATTGATGGGATGGGCTAGGATGGGATAAAAAAATATAGGTTAATGGGATGTGATTATTAGGGAATAATGCAACATAGGGTGAATTAGGAGGTGTCTAGGGTTTGACTATAGTACAGGAAATGCAAACTTGACTTGTGCGTAGCAATAATAGAGAAGAGTTATCTAGGATGAAACATGGATAAATATATTATAACATAGGATTATATAAAGGAACATAGGGTGGAACATAGGGGATCATGGAACATCTAGGGTGAAATAATAATGGGTACAATAAGATGGGAGTAGAAGGAAATAATGACACATAGCATGGACTAGAAGATATTAGTGGGATGGGCTAGGAGGGGATCATGGAAAATAGGGTGAACTATTAAATTTTAATGGTAAGGGATTAGGAAGGAATAAAGGAACAAAAAGTGAATTAGGAGAACATAATGTGACATGATCAAGGAATACAAATGCAATGTTTGTGTTTCTCATCAATTTTATAGATTTGTATATACACAAAATTATGAAAAACTAGCTAACATAGATTTACAACACCATTAATGAATAAAGGCTACTTGAGTGTATGGTGTTTGAGGATATGAATCGTGAGGTGTGGAGGAAGAAGGTGCACCAAGAAACTGTTTGAAATCCAAAGCATGTTATGAGACAAACATTCAAATATAACATTTAGTTGTTCAAATGCAATAATAATATCTTTAATACTAGTTGCATACCTGTGGACTCATTGTCGAGAATGTATAAGGATCTGTAGGAATAGAGCATGTCTCATGAACAATGCGACCCTAAAATTTCATCATATCAAAATTCTACTAATTTAGTTATTCTTAAATTTCAAAATATAATTTAATAAACAACATTAAAATAACTTGCTAAATTTTACCCGAGTGTCAATGTCGAATGTATCATTCAAAATATCATTTGTGAAATCCATCGCCTCTGCAACTAATGTAGGCTGTGTAGCTACAGCATGAGCACTCTAATAATCATAGGTGCAAACAACACCATAAGCGCCACAATGGTGGGGTGGATCTTAGGGCCTACATGTCTCCTCCACACCAGGCTCTAATAAAGGACTTGCACACTATAAAATGGTTTGGCTGAGTGAGTCAATCGACTTCAGCGTGTCCACCTCTACACTATCCTTAACAATGGAAGGAACAAAGACATGCTCCACCATGGGTCTTCTCAAGCTTCTCAGTGCCAACTGTGAATTACGTGGTGCAACAGGTCTATCATGTGTGGAGCCCCCACCTCTACCCTGAAATTCTAAGATGTCAAAATAGTTTGGCATTTTATTAAGGAAAAAATCGCAATAGAGTTTCCTCAAAAATTATTACGGCACCTCATAGTTATTGCATGGAGTTTGGTCAAATACCTTCCACCACCACTCCCAATTTTTTTTTTTAATTAACTCATGGTGGCACCAATGGATGGGGAACCTCCTGCATGCATGAGCCAAAGGTTCATTGGTCTTTGGGTCTATAAATAGGGCACACAAGTCGGCTTTGCTAATTTTTCATTTTTAGACATCTGCATATGACAAACCACTAGCATAAAATTGTCTCATCTCATGCCTCTTATTTGACCAAAAATTCATTTGCTCGCTCATTTCTCCTACATGAGTTACAATTGAATTCAATGATTCAACAATCCCTCTCCTATAAGGGTGAGTTTTGACATGCTCAGTTAATCTTGCAATTAATTTTTGAATGTCTCTTTTATTGTTTTCAATTTGATTTTGAATATTTTCTTGTGTTCTTTGAGGATGCATATGAATTGATGGAAGGGTTTCAGGTTGTTCTTGTATAGGAGGTTCTTCGTGAGGGGGTGATTGTGAATTCTCAATGTTTTGAGGTGGAGATTCATTCCTTGAGAATTGGAACAAAGTTTTATTATAAAAACCTATTTAAATTTGCATTCTAAATCAAATTCGAAATAAATAGAATAAAAATACATACCTCTTTGCAATCTTCGACCTCTCCGATGTGTTGGAAGAATCCTCATGGAAAATGGCAAGCTAAGGATGCAAACAATGGAAGATATTTGGTGGGCGTGAGTTGCAGACCTAAAATCCTCTTCCTCAAGCCACAGGTTGAAGACAAAATGAGGGTTTGAAACCCGATTTCTGACTTTTATGTCTACTTTACCATTTGGTGCACACCAAATTTGGCGCTCACCAAATGGCTTATTTCAGGTTTTTTTGAACGTTTTTTCAATTTGGCAACTAAATTGTGTCACAGATTGGTGCACTTACCCCACTAGATTATTCTAGAAAATATGTAAGAGAAAAAGTGAAATTTGATGTGGATTAAGTGTAAAAAATTATAACTATTATGTCTCAAGATCCAAAAATATAATAGTTTTGCTCAAGGGCCAAAATATTCTAATTTTTCTTACAGGACATGTGAATAATGATGTTGAAGTTAAGATTATAGAGGATATTACCCTGTTAACATGATTGTGTGAGAGGGGAGAAGTAATCATTTTAAGGATAAATGAGAGATAAGTTTCCAAAAAAGAGAATTGCATGGAAGAGATGGAAATAGAGGGATATGTGAATTATAAAGGAGTACCCAAAAGAAGCATGTGGAGGTATAATGTGCTTGATACATAGTAGATAAATAATTTCGAGATAAAGCATGTTAAGGGGAGAGGAGGAATTGGTAGTAATAGTGAGGATGTTGATGAAGGGAAGTCTTGAATGAAAATATAAGTGTAATAAATGATTATAATAATATAAAGAATAGGAAAGCCAACATGGTTCCTAAAGAGGATGGACTATGAAAAATATTCCCCTTAGAGGATAAGGAAATAACATGTTTTTTCTTGAGAGAAAATAGGGAGGGTGAAGAGATGTTCTCAAATACCCAAAAGGGTACAAGTATTATACCTTCCTTATTTTAATTATACAAGTGTGTGACAAAAAGGATGCCATATAGATGATGGATTATAAAATATATGAGGAATCCCCTAGATATGGAAAGCTACACTATCTCCTAAAGAATATGGGTGAGAAGAAGATATATTGTTATAACAAAATGGTGAGCCTAAATTTGTGCCCATATGATGACATGGAAAATGGAGAGTTGATACAAAAAAATCAATGCCATGACAATAGACATATATAAAAGGGATATATATGTATGAGTGTTAGAATGTATTTAATTTTTATATGAAGGATATATACTAACACTTGTTAATTATTCCCTACAATACATACAAAACAACCATGAAATAAGAAAGGATATGAAAAATAGAATGACCAATAATGATTGTAGTTTATTCAACATCATTTATGAGAAAAAAGGTCAAAAAAATTGAGTCATCCCCAAAATGAGTTAGGGAATAGAAATACACATAGGAAGTGTGATGAGGAATAAATATAAGAAATAGGAAAAAGTAAATTTTTCTTATATCCATACCCTTATGAGAGTAACAATTTTCCTCTAGGCCAAACTAACAAGCATATAATATCTCTTGACTTTCTTTGATCATCCATTAAGTCATCTACATCCCAATGAATGATAATAAAGTGATGTACTAGAAGAAGAGTATAGTGGACTATTTTTGAAATGAGCCAAGGAAGACCAATAATGACATCAATGACATTAATGAGAGAAGAGGAAAGTCCTATAGAAATAAGAATAAAAAACTATAATTAACCATTAGTTCCAAATAATTCTAAGAATTGAGGTGGAACAAAACTAAGGGAAAGTAGATCTATTGCTAAGGTGGAGAGAATCTCATTATGGAAGTGAGTTTCCAATTCAAACATAGAAGGAACAAAAAGCCTAACATCCTTAGTATTACTAAAAAAGGTGGATTATCCAAGATCCAAACATTGTTGATGCACAATCACCATACCAAAGGAAGATGAGGGTGTCAATAGTGTATAGAAGAGGGCCAAGGATCAAGTAGAGTGATTTTTCAAGATTGAGGAGATGAGTTTTGATATAGAAGAGGTGAGAATGGGAAAAAATACTAGTAGATATAAGGCTAAATGAGACAAGTTGGGGAAAAGCAGAAGAGCTGAATGGTGCTAGCAAGGGTAGAAAGGTAGGAGGAGGTAACAAACCATCACTAATCTACTTCTTTGTCATTATTTTTGTGTAGGAGGTATCCTTAAAGGGAATGGGATGGGTTGAGTGAAGGAGGGGGACGAAAAAGGATTGCAAGATTGGTAGGTGTTAGATCCTAAAATAGTAGTGTTGGAAACACAAGGGAAAACAATTGAGAGGGGGGGTGAATCAATTGTCACATAATTTCAAACTTATTAAATTTATTAACTCCTATTCTCATATCTGATTAATAACAATGAAATCATAAATCAACAACACATCATAAACACACATAACACCAAGCTTTTTGTGTGGAAACCCTATTAGGAGAAAAACCATGGTGGAGGTTAATCCACAAGTTTATACTCTGTTAAAAGTATGGAAAAATGGGGAATGCACATGCATTCAAGAACACTACCTAGAGCTCACTACTCAATTATAAAAAGGCTTACTGCCCAAGGGAAGACTCACTGTCTTACAATAATATTCAGATTAAATCCATCTGAAAGATCTTGAACGAAGAAAATAACATCTGCTAATGCCTGATTACAGTTCTGGTTAAGCACATGAACACTTCTTCACTCTTCCTCACTCTTCTTCACACTCTTCTCTACCTTCAAAATATTTAGAACATTATTTGCACACACACACACGTGCTCTCTCACTTTCAAATGAAGAAACAATCATTTATATACATCCACAATAAGCAATTACATCGCTACATGTCAGCTTCAACAAAATAATAAGATGAATACAAACTGTCAGCCCAAAATAATAAATATTATTAATGTGAATCTACCAAGGTCATCCAAAACATATTAGAGACCCAAAACAATATCCTCGAACACAAAACACCTTCAAAAATTATTCCTCGAAGATCCACAACACGCTACAAACACCCTGTCGGCCATGAACATGAAAAAAATGAGCACGTAAGAGAAAATCATTGACCGCGAGCACAATGATCAATGCAAACATGAAACATAGATAGAGAATGATCTAGAAACATCCAAAAAAACCATAGGAGAATACATAACAACTCATATTACTAGAATCACATTATCTTCTTCCAGGAACACCAACTATAGTAGCAAAATAACTGTCAAAACACAGAAACTCATAACTTGCTCAAATCTCCATGCGCACCTCTGGAACTTTTAGTGGATAAACCAGATACACCTGAAAACAAACCCTTTAATCCAAAACTTCTCACCATCAACATACTGATCTTCACTGCTTCACAGACAACCTGCAACATATTTTATTATAATTTTGTCAATATCCTCGACATATATAGTCTTAAAGACATTAATGCTAATAGTGTTGAAATCAATGAAAACCACATATCAGCAACACAACCACAACATCCAACAATCTCCCCCTTTGGCATTGATGGAAACACATGATATGAAAAGAACCATCAATGCAACTAACTTCAACACTTACTCCCCCTTAGGTTCTGACTCTTTTCTCCTCAGATAATTCCCAATTTTTCACAATGCTCTTCTCCCCCTTTGACATCAATGGAAAATGTACACACAAGCTCTAAACCACATATCTGAATCATTTGACTACTCCCCCTAAGTAGCAGCCACCACAACATCAATCTGAATGAAGATATGACTGTGAAATGCATAGACTGATGCAAGATAATGCATCTTATTTTTTATTAGGAGGGGTAATCACCCCTAACATCCCTCTGAGATACTCAAAAGTATCCTTAGGCAATGACTTGGTAAATATTTTTTCAATTTGTTCCTTAGTAGGCACATACTCCAATCTGACTTCCTTTTCACTAACCTTCTCTCTCAAAAAGTGAAACTTGATAGATATATGCTTGGTCTTTGAATGCAGCACCAGATTCTTAGAAATGTTAATTGCACTTGAATTATCATTGAATATGACAATAGGATCATCATACATAACTCTGATATCTTTCAACATCTGCTTCATCCACAATACTTGAATGCAATTGTTAGCAGCATCAATGTATTCTACCTCTACAATAGACAAAGAAATGGCATTCTGATTTTTACTTAACCATGAAATCAACTTCTTTCCCAAGAAAAATGTGCCACCACTAGTACTTTTCCTTTCATTCACATCTCCTACTCAATCAACATCAGTAAAGGAACTCAAAGTAAGATCATCATCTTTAGGATACCAAAGGCCAAAATCAATTGTTCCCTTCAAGTATCTAAAAATTCTCTTCACAATAGTCACATGAGATTCCTTAGGATCGGCTTGAAATCTTGCAACAATACATACAACATTTTTGATGTCAGGTCTAGTTTGAGTCAAATAAATAAATCCACCAATCATTGATCTGTATCTAGTCTGATTTTCCTTCAAAGAATCATCATTTGTTGTCAACTTACATCTGGCCACCATGGGTGTACTGACAGGCTTTGAATCTTCCATACCAAATTTCTTTAGCAATTATTTCACATACTTGGACTGAGATATAAAGATCCCTTTATCTAACTGAGTAATTTGTAATCCCAAAAATAATTTCATCTCTCCAACCATTGACATATCAAACTCATTCTACATCTCATCAACAAACTTCATGCAAAAACCATCATCTCCTCCAAAAATGATATCATGTCAACAAAGACTTCCACAATCAAATATTTATCATTATCAATCTTGAAATACAGATTACTATCAGTAGTACCTTTGTTAAATCCAAGCTTCAACAAATACTTGTCCAATCTGGCATACCAAGCTCTAGGGGCTTGCTTGAGTCCATACAATGATTTCTTCAACCGAAAAACCATATATCTCTACTCAGTTAATTGAAATCCATTAGGTTGCTCAATGTACACCTCTTCTTCCAATTCACCATTTAGAAATGCTGACTTGTCATCCATCTGATAAACCTTGTATTTTTTGTAAGTAGCATAAGCAAGAAATAGTCTCACATCTTCAATTCTAGCAACAGGGGAAAACATCTCTTCAAATTCAATTCCTTCCATCTAAAAATATCCTTTACAGACCAGTCTTGCTTTGTTTCTGATAACTTCACCTTGCTCATTTAGTTTATTCTGAAAGACCCATTTAGTTCCAATTACATTTTTTTCCTTAGGTCTAGGAACAAGAATCCATGTATTATTCTTCTAAATTTATTGTAGTTCTTCTTTCATTGCTTCAATCCAATGTTCATCTTTGCATGCTTCATTTACATTACTTGGCTCAATCTTTGATATCAAATAGTATTCTTCTACAATTCTTCTCCTAGTTTGGACACCTTTGTTCTTATCACATATAACATGATTTTCTAAATGATTTAATCTCACATACCTTGGAGTCTTAGGATTTTCTTGAACTTCGATCTCTTGTGATCTCTCTTCTGCACTTTCACTAGTTTCTCCTTCCTCTTGATCTTCTTGATTCACCGGAACGATCTGAACTTGATTTGAAGTATGACCTTTGTTTGTACTATCATTCTGATCATTAGAATCATATCCACAAGTTCTGTATGGTCTAACAATGTCTTCATCAACCTTAAAATTTGCGCTTTCAACCATCTTCCTCAATCTCTTATTGTAGCACTGGTAGGCCTTACTCTTAGTAGAATAACCAAGAAAAAATCCTTCATCACTCCTAGCATCAAACTTTCCTATATCTTCATCTCTTCTGATATAGAATTTACTCCCAAAGATTTTGAAATATCTAATAGTAGGCTTATGACCAAACCATAGCTCAAAAGGGGTCTTGTTGATGGTTAAAATGACACAAACAACATTAAAACATAATATTTCTACTCTATTTCTCCTAAAAAAGAAAGACTACATGTAGTGGCCTAACTCCCAAGGTCCTGGTAGTTGGTTCTCAACTGTCTAATGTCACTCAATTGGTTCATGCAACTATAATATTCAAGGGGCTTGTGCTGGTAACAAAGGATTCAAGCTATGACTCTCTTTATCAAAATAGTTCCTGTAAATCAATGGGTTTTAAATAAAAGAAAAAGATAGATCCAAGGGGTAAATCAGTAAGTATGAATTAAATTTATCTAATATCCAAACATATACTTTTAACAATGAATGTTTTCTTAACCGATCACAAAAACCGTAGCATGACACAACCCACAGTATGACTGTACCATCATATACATCTTAGGTGCTTAATTCAATTCCACTTATTCGCATATCACAAGTATTTCCAAGATTTCAAAACAACACACATTCATTCATCATTTAAAACTATAGATCAACAGACTTCAATGACTTTAATTCAATGACAATTTAACAAGATAATCTTTAAACCTAGTTTCTTCTAATGAATTTCATCACATAAGAAACTATCATGCTTCAGCACAATCATTGGCATTCAGGTGGATCATAACTCATTAACCTTATCAAAGAACACAATTCAATGCAAACTCCATATTTCGTAAACCTGCAATTCTATTAACTGTAAAAAAGATCTGGTACAATGTATCTCTGCAAAACTCTATCAAATTCTATCTCCTAGCACTAGGTAAGCCAATCCAATTCTCAATTAGCCGACCCTTACAATGTGATACCCATCTGGTATTTATAGATATACAAAAGAAGTTCGAACTTCACTTCTATCTTAGGCTTTCCACCTTTTTAGGAACAATCAACTTTCTTGGAAACTCAGATCAACTTTGATCTTGAGTTCTTACATTATGCATTCAGTTTGATCTAACAATAGAAGATAGAAATAGAAGAAAAGAAGTCATGCGCCCTTTAAGACTATCAGTGTTGCATGCATGCAACATGCAAGGAAGAAGATCATCATTCATGCGACATGCAAGGAAGAAGAACATCATGCAACATGCAATATTTCTATGCATGTGAAGCTGGATCTGCTATGAACTCATCATAACTGGTGAAGACTTGTTGTAGCATATCCATATCTATCCCATCAATCCAATCATCTTCAAATTTGATGTGATCCAACTCAACTGCAGCAAACTCTTTCATACTTTTTACCTTGATCAACTCTCTCCCTGCAACTTTTATTTCTTCTTTGACTTCTACAAGCCGATCTATCACCAAGTCTCCTCCATCATCTTTCTCCTTTAGCAGCTTCAGCCATGTCATAAAGTACTCCTTGAACTTCTTTACTTTTCTTTCTTGTGAGTGGGGCTTGTGTAGATGACCCGCCCAATGCAGGGATAGAAATAGCAGATTCAATTGGAACATCTCCCTCGGGTGTCTCTTCTTCTTCATCAACTAGCTCCAACTCTATTTCGTCAACATCAGGAGGAAAGAATTCTAATGGTTCCTTGGAAGGTGCTTTTCTTTTAATCCTCTTATACCCTTTACCTTTCTTAATGACTGGTCCTAGAGGAGCTCGAGCTTTCATCATCAACCATTGCACACTTCTATCCAAGACTGTTCTTCCAAGTTTCTTAATATCAATCGTTTCTTCCTCATTCCAGTCTATTGGATCTAAGTTTTTGGTGCCAATGTTCAAAGCTTCATATGAGGGATCTAATACCATTCCATCATCCACCAAAGTGTCAGGAATATTCTCTTTAATACCAAGCTCTACCATAAGTGAGATTGGTAATCTCTCATAATTCTTCTTCCTCAAGTCATATTCATCCTGCCTATCACACCAAAAATCCTCTAACAAATTAAAATGTTTAGTAAACATTGAAGGTAATAAAGCATGCATTTTCTCCCTTGGATCAAAATATTTACGAGCTGTATACAATCCCAATTTCAATTGTATCAACTCATTACAAACCACCTTTGCTCCCTTCAAATGTTCACAATTGTATTCACCTAGTGTCATGGGAAACTTATGGCATCCTGTCTTGTGCTTGATCCCAAACCTAGAATTAACTCCAATGGCTTGATATACAAATTCCATAAGCACTATTCTATTGCTACACCATCTTGGAAGAAAATGGGGATGACCTTCAAAACCAAACAATCTGAAGTATTTAAATTTGGGGTATTGGATATACCAACTTCCCCATTTAGAAATGAATGCCATAGCTTCTTGACTTGACCTGTATCCTGCATATCCACTCAACTGGTTGATAACCACATATAAAAAGGCATCATTGACTCGCCTAAAGTGAGTCTCAGCAACCTGAAGAGATAATTGATCGTAGTGTTCCCATACCTTCCTTTGTCCATCCAAGGCTCCCATTATACCTACTCTGTTTAATCCTGGGAAAATCCCCAATCTTGTTGTAGCATAGACCACATATGAAGTCATGAAGAAAGATTTGGTTTGTCTAACCCTTGTGAGCTGATCATGTATGGCATCAGAAACAATCATTGACCAATCAAACTGGTAATCACCCTAAAAGATTACTTGAATAAAATGAAACATCCATTCCTTGAAATGGAAAGCATCCCTCTTCCCATACTCTTTGGACAACATCAATATCAAATCAGATATCTCCTTTTTGAAATTTGCCCTCTTTGGCTGGTCTGCAAGCTTGCTTAAAGATTTCTTCTCCGTGCTTAACCATCTTTTATTTAAGTGAGACTTATTGGGATCTTTATGCTTGTTGTATTTCTCCAATGCCTCTGCCTCAGTTAGCTGCACCAAATGCTTGGGATCAGGAACATTAAATATGCTTTGGAACATTTGCGGAGTAAGATCTATAATCACATTATTTTGGGAATCCATGCATAATCTTGTAGCTGGATTATAAGTACTGGCCACTGTCAATATCAACTCCGGACACTGAACTGATAAAGGAAACATAGTGGTATGTGCAAGACCGGAGTCAACAATCCTTTGAGTTCTCCCTTATAAGTTTTCCCATTTTGCAAAGGTCTCTTCATGTAATTCTTCAAAGCTATACTGGCCCAGATTAGTATCTGTGATATATGACCAGTCTGATTCCACTTTGCTTACTTTCACCACTGGATTCCTATGATCATACCTCAAGGTATAAGGCAACTGTTCTAGTTTCACCTTCTTGATTTTCGGTGTTGTTTTTGATGTTCTAGCTGGTTGATTCCTTCGAGCAGCCTCTCCTGACGTTCCTGACATCTCTCAAATCTCCTGCAAGCAAACCTCTAATTAGACCTTTAGATAAATCATCATAAAACATGCCTTTAAAACATACCTGTTACACATACATTAGAGTCGGAACCAGACAGAAGCACAAAAGAATCTCTTTCACAAAACTGGCGGACTCGAAGCAAAAACTGATATAGGAACTTCACCTAATAACAAATGGGCTCGGAGTCGAAGTCGAGAAGGTTATCGAAATAAGGATCGGAACAAAAAAAGGATTTGGTTTTCTTCGAATTTTACTTTTCATATTCTATTTCCATTCCGCCTCCGCCTCCGATTTGATCATCATTACTTTGAAGAAAGACTTTCCATTATATGCGGAGCCGGACATAGGATGAAAATGGAATTGATAACCTTCGCAAACAAAATTCTTAAGTTCAAGATCAATTCTGATCCCGCCTCTGCCAATTATCATATACTTTAAGAAAACCTTTTAAAACTCAGAATCGGAAACGAAATAAAAATGGAACTGATGTCTTTGTAAAACAAAATCTCTTATGTCTATAATCCATTCCAATCCCACCTCTGCCTATGCTAATCATGACATCATCAAATTCATTTATTTTCAACATAATCGCATGATTAAAATCTAGATCATTATACAATAGCAAAGGAGCTTTAAAAATACCATACTCATATGACCATGGGGAAACAATGACACTTCTAATCATTTAAAGTAATTTGCAGAGACAAACGAAACCCTAATCTAACAAACCTAATAAAACTAGGGCACAGGTTTAAAACCCTGCCATTCTACCAAATGACGAAACCCTAATTTAAACAATAAATCTAATCTACCTCACTGTAAATTCTTAATCTAACTCATGCCATTAAAAACCTTTAATCTAATCTAATCTACTACAAATCGAAAATGACACGACGCAATCACGCTTAAGACGTGAAAGCGACAATGCCCAAAAATAGAAAGAAACGACACGATAAAACAAGACAACAAAGATTAAAGCAAAACAAACAAGCCAAAACAAAAACCTGCTCATTCAATCACAACGATGATCATAGAATTGCTTTAGAACACAAGGGTTGAAACATGCGAGCAGATATAAAGCAAAAACACCACAAACACAACTGCAAATAAACAACGAACAACAAAGATAAAAGACCTACCTCAAACACAAACAAATCCGTGCTAACTTTCTGAATCGATTCGCACACAATATCCCTTCTCTATCTCGATCAATTTGCTCAAACAAACTCTGCTATTGCTCTTTGCGCTCTCAGACTTGTAATAATAACAATAATGATCGGCTTTAACCCTTAATAAAGGAAAATATGTGAATTTCTACCTACACCGACAACCACCATTAATGCATTAAAATGCAGTAAAGGCAGAGTTGGAACTGTAAGAGAAAGAACACTGGTCTGCAGTGCAACTTCAGTCAAAAAGTCAATGACAAAAATTGGCGAGGGCGGAACTAAAATGGAAACAGGATCTTAAATTTATAAAATTTCCAAACCTCATTCCCATTTCGACTCCGCGTCCGACAACTAAAAACAAAACAAAAACAAAAACAAAAAGTTAAGTAAAAGACCAACCTAATAAAACAAAACACCAAAACCGAGACAAAACAAACATTAAAAAGTAGCGGAGTCGGGATTGGAATTGAATTTGATTTTGCAAATTTTGATAACAACCATCCCAGTTCTCACTCCGGCTCCGCTTCCGCCAAAGACCAAAAACAAAGGCAAAGAAAAGACTGTCGGGATAGAACCAAAAACAAGCCTCAAAAGAACTTTCAGAACCCGATTCAGCTCCGGTTCCGATTCCGACAGAGAAACCAAAGAAAAACAAAGTATTGGCAAAACTAGACTCCAAACTTTGTTTCAAAAAGAACTAAGTGCAAAAAACACAAAGGGGGACCCATTTTGACCAAGGAAAAAGATGGGGTGGTTATGCAAGGCATAACAGGTCTTACCAGTATCACCTTTGATTTGTACCCGATTGAAGATATAAATAGAAATACTCACAACTTCTCTCCAATAGATATGAGGAATATTTCCTTCCAAAATCATAGTCCTAGCAGCATCTTGAACTATCTTGTTCTTCCTTTCCACAACTCCATTTTGTTGAGGGGTTTGTGGTGCAGATAATTGTCTCTTTATCCCATGCACTTCACAAAAGGAATTAAACTCATGGGAAGTGAATTCACCACCTCTATTTGATATTAGACACTTAATCTTCAAACATGTCTCTATCTCAACCATAGCCTTAAAAATCTTGAAATTCTCTAGAGCTTCATATTTCTCCCTTAAGAAAGTAACCCACATCATCCTAGAATAATCATCAATAAACAACATGAAATACCTGTAACCTTGTAAACTTCTGATTCTAGCAAGACCACACAAGTCAGTATGCACAAGCTCCAACAATTCATTTGAACAATACTGTTTGCTCCAAAATGAAATTCTAGATTGCTTTCCTAACTGACATTCCTTACATATGGAATTAGAGGGTTTTACCAACTTAGGAAGATCTCCCACTATCTGAGTAGAACCTATCTTGATAATATTTTCAAATTTTATATGACAGATTCTCCTATGCCACAACCAACTTTCATCAACTTGAGCAATGAGGCAACTTTTACTAGCAACATTCAGGTGAAAGATGTTACCTTTTGTTTTTGTACCTGAAGCAATCACATTTCCAGAACTTCCCAATATTCTACACTTTCCATCCTTGAATTGAATATTGTATCCCTTATCAACCATTTGTCCAACACTTAAAAGATTATGCTTCAAACCTTCCACATAAAGAACATCATCAATATTATGCTTACCATCAAAAGAAATACATCCTCTGCCACAGATTATACCACCATTGTTATCACCAAATCTTACAACACCACCATCATACTTTTCTAGGCTCATAAATTTTCTTTTATCACCTATCATGTGATGAGAGAATCCACTGTCAATTACCCATTCATCCTTCTCTTCAACTCGAGAAGCTAGGGCTTTCTCCACATTTGTACACAACTAGTAGATTCAGTAGACATGAGATTAATTTCCTTGATAGCAATAAACACAAACTCATCTTCACTTACATTCCCTTTATCAGATTCATCATTTGTCACACCTTCATCAACAACATACTAACACTTCCTTTGAAATTTAGGCTTGTTAGGTCTTGACTTAGGAAGTCTTTTTGGATACCTTGATGCAAATTGACCTATCTTATTGCAAGAAAAACATTTGATAGGAAACTTTCCTTTATACTTACCTTGTCCTCTGGCTTCTCTTTTGACAATAAGTGCTTCAAGCTCATTTAGTTCTCTCTCTTCTTCTTCAATATTTCTCATTTCTTCCTCATACTTGAATACCTTTCTAGAAGAACTTTCACCCAGATCATAGATCTACTTATCTAGTCTTCTGGCAGTAGTAGCTTTGAATGCAAATTCTATCTTAGGAAGGCCATCACCGAATTCACTCAACTCAAAAGCAATAAGTTTACCAATCAACATATCTCTGGTTACATTTTTCATAGTCTGGAGCTCATCAATAGTTGTAAATTTAATTTTGTATGCATCAGGAAAGGATCTAAACACTTTAGCAACAATATTTGATTCATCCAACTGTCCACCAGCACATCTGATACCACACACAAGTTCATTCACTCTTTGCATGAAAGTAGCAATATTCTCATCATCACCCATTCTCAATAATTCATATTTCCCTTTCAGAATTTGTAGTTTAGCAATCTTCACATTTGCATCACCTTCATACAAGGTTTCCAACTTTTTCTAGATCTCATAAGTAGTCTTCAGATCCATAACATTCATCATCTCAGAATCAGTCAAAGCACTCAACAATGCTTCCTTAGCCCTGATATTGCATTCAACATCCCTAATCTCAGTAGTAGTAGTAGGACCATTTTGAGGGATAACATACCTATTACTTGTAATGCTCTAGTAGGATTCACCAATGCATCTTAGATGACACTCCATTCGAGTTTTCCATAGAGAATAATTTGTTCCATCAAATCTCAGACTATCCTTCTTATATGTCGCCATCCCAGATCACCTCAAGCTGTTAAACTTCTTCCAAGGAACTTGCTTTGATACCAATTGTTGGAAACACAAGGGTAGACAATTGAGAGGCGGGGTGAATCAGTTGTCACAAAATTTCAAACTTATTAAATTTATTAACCCTTATTCTCAGATCTGATTAATAACCATGAAATCACAAATCAACAACAAATCAAAAACACACATAACACCAATATTTTTGCATGGAAACCCTATTAGGTGAAAAACCACGGTGGAGGTTAATCCACAAGTTTATACTCTGTTAAAAGTATGGAAAAATGGGGAATGCACATGCATTCAAACACAATGCCTAGAGCTCACTACTCAATTACAAAAAGGCTTACTTCCCAAGGGAAGATTTGATGTCTTACAGTAATATTCACATTAAATCCATCTAAAAGATCTTGAACTCAGAAAATATAATCTGCTAATGCCTAATTACAATTTCGGTTAAGCACATGAACACTTCACTCTTCTTCACTCTTCCTCACTCTTCTTCACACTCTGCTCTGTCTTCGAAAGATTTAGAACATTATTCATGCACACACACTTGCTCACTCACTTTCAAATAGAGAAACAATCACTTATATATATCTTTAACAAGGAATTACATCGCTACATTTCGGCTTCAAAAAAATAATAAGATAAATACAAACTGTTAGCCCAAAACAATAAATATTATTAATGTGAAACTACCAAGGTCATCCACAACATAGTAGAGACCCAAAACAATATCCTCGAACACAAAACACCTTCAAAAATTATTCCTCGAAGATCCACAACATGCTACAAACACCCTATTGGCCATGAACATGAAAAACATGAACACATAAGAAAAAATAATCGACCGTGAGCACAACGATCAATGCAAACATGCAACATAGATAGAGAACGATCTAGAAACATCCACAAACACCACATGAGCATATGCAACAACTTAGATTACCAAAATCACATTATCTTCTTCTAGGAACACCAGCTACAGTAGTAGAATAACTATCAGAACACTTAAACTCATAACTTGCTCAAATCTTCATGCACACCTCTGAAACTTTCGGTGGATAAACTAGATACACCTGAAAAAAAAAACCCTTTAATCCGCAACTTCTCACTATCAACATACTAAACTTTCCATCATACTGATCTTCACTGCTTCACAAACAACCTCCAACATATTTTATTACAATTTTCTCAATATCCTCGACATATACAGTCTTAAAGATATTAATGCTAATAGTGTTGACATCAATGACAACCACATATCAGCAACACAACCACAACATCCAATGAGTAGGCCCAAAATATTAGATATTTTCTTCACCTTCATGGCTAGGGGTTTGTCATCAAGTAGGAAAAGGGAAGCCCATCCACATATTTAATAAGGTTAAATGCTAAACATGAGACTGAATAAAATCTCTTACGTTTTGGTCTTAACTTAAACCTAGGAGGGTATTCCTAGAAGGAGTTTTACATCAATTTAAAATGTAAGAATGAATAGAACAAACAAAAACCATAGTGAATTATACACTTGACCGTAATTTATATCATTAGATCAATTGTAAGTAGTTGCAAAGGCCTTTATATAGCTTATCACACACCTTGCACACATACAAAAATATAATACCAATATTTTATCCCTTAAGATGGTTTCATTTGACATTTATTACATGATGATAAGGTGCAAACATACTAAATTCAAACCATATTATGGTTTAACAATTGAATTCAACTTAATATTTATCCCTGGTTTACAAATTTGAATACTAAATGGAATGCATAAAGCCTAATATAAACCTAATGTAATCTTACAATTAAATAGAATAGAGTTGTTTTACAATTAAAATTTTTGATCTTAAACTAATAAAGACTAATTCCTACTTCATTGGACAACAAAGTCATAATAGAAAAGAGGAAGGAAAATACACTTAGCATAGAATCAATAGAACTAGATTTAAATTCATATGAAAACCAAATATTACATTTCAATAATGTGAACCCCTAAACCTGCAAATGCACAAGAGCAACAATCATGTTAGGTTGTTCGATCAAATGCAAGCAAACAAGCATGAGAGATTCCCCATGAAATCCATATATCTAAAACTTAAATTAGGAAATGAAGAACACAATATAACAACATGTAAATCCTAATTAAGCAAATAGCATTATGATCCCATGGGGCAATTGGTGCCAATGAGATGTTGCAATTTTTCCTTTCCCAATTCCTAGGTTGCAATGTTGAGTGATTGAGAAAATGGTCAAATCTCCAAAGAGATTTGAGCATAACCTTGTTACAAATTATGAAAATGGTGATAGGTTGAGTGAAATGGGCAAAATTAGCTCTCAATGTGAAGAGATTAACTTTGCATAAAGATTGTGGATGAGGATGAAGTTGAGTATAGTAAGTTTACTCAAATTGTGGATGTTATAATGAGAGGAAGAGTCTCTCATTTATAGATTTCAAATTGGAAGAATGAATGAAAATAAACAATGTGGGATAAAAGATAATCCAATGGCATTGTGCCACTTGTCCACATGTGATTGGAGGAGGAATGAACACATTTTGGTCAATGTGCATGATAAATGCCATAGGATTCAAATTTGAAATTTGAATGTGACATGTTGAAGGGAGAGAAGAATGGAGTTAATGTCACTTGGCTCAATGCACAAGGACATGTAAGAGGAGTGAATGCCTTGTTGGAAGTACCCATCCACTTGCATTTTTGAATTGAAACTTGAGGGAATATTCCCTTTTGATGTCATGTTGAGAGAAAATAGGCAATTAATAAATCAAAGTAATTGATTTATTGTGAAAGTTGCATTCTCTAGAGAATGTTAGTGAGAGGGATTAACTTAATCAAAATTTTGATTAAATTAATGAAGGGTTAGATGATGTGACAATTTAGACTTAAATTTATGAATTGATTTAAATCAAATTGAGAGGAAGGGTTTAATTAAGTAATGATTTTGATTTATTTAACCAAGAAAGAATATGTTAGATTAAATCAAATAAGGTTTAATTTATTTAATTTAATAAGAGGACTTTAGGGATTTTAATCAAATAAAATGATTTATTTAATTAAACAAAAAAGTAAGGTTAATTAAAGTAAAGTGATTAATTTAATCAAAGGAGGTGATAGACCTAATCAAATGAATAATGATTCATTAGATTAAGGGACAAAATATGATGAAATGTTGAAAGTATGATTTAGGAAGAAATGTTGTTAGTAATCAGGATCAAGTGTGCCAGATCGAAAATATACATTTTCCATGTCTACAAATAATAACCATACTTAATCATCCATGAATAAAATTAAAATGATCCATATAGATTTAAAGAATGAATATTACAAGAAATTTTAGATACATTAGGGGCTATCACACACATTAAAAACCCTCAATACATTTTTGCCAATAAATGTGGCAAAATAAAATAACTAAAATGATTATAATACTCCCTCAAATCATTGCAAACAACCATGAATAAATTAATTGCCAAATAAATACAATATTAAACCATTCCTATTGTAGTGTCATAAAATTGCACCCCGTGGCAATTTCACACTTGTGCATCTAGCCTGCCGCATTAATGATATAAACCTATAAGTCAAAATTTCATGATTCTAACTTCATAGGCAACAATGATGAAGCATTAACAGCTTGGATACCTCATTCTTGAAATTTTTTGAGTAGGATGTGTGTGCAACATGTAGACATCCCTACGACATGCTAGCATCCCCAAAATTTTTGAGATTCAAAAGAGAATATTCTATTTCCTTTGCCTATGACAAGTGTCATTATGGTAGAAACACAGGTGTAACGGTTCTTCTCGCCCATTGAACATCACAAAACTCCTCTTTTCACTTTCATTCTCATTCATTCGATCTCATTCTTCTCACTTCTTCTTAGGGAAGCTCTGCCAAATTTCTCCTTCAAACAAAAGTCAAGGCTTCTCTTGCAAGCTACTACATCATGTCTATCAAGCCAAGAGGGGAGTCGCAAGTTGTTGGTAATGCTCTCTTGTCTCCTTATCTTGTCTATTCAATATTGTCTATTTGATAATGTTTATTATATTTGTGATAGGGGTTCTCTTCCATTATGGGCTTTGTTTCTATCACATGTATTTACATTTCATGTCCTTTTGTTTATCTCTATCTATCTAGTTGTTTGTGGAGGTGGAAACACCAAAACAAGAATTTTGACTAAGGCAAGCCCAAAAATAGCCCCCAAGATTTTTCCTATTCTTTTTGTGTGTAGATATACAAATTTGGCAAGTTAGACATTGTAGATTTAAGGTTTTTATTCTCTATTTTATTAGAGACAACAACATGGGGCACAAATGTCCCCGCAACATGCTTTTTCCCATGGTCGAGGCTTAGTCCTCTTAGGGGTAAAATTTGTATATTATTCTCTTTCTATTTTTGTATGCAATAGATTCTAATTATGTCCTATATCTCTGTAATCAAGTAACTTTCATATTCTTTCTATTAGTGGTTTAGTTTCTATTTGATTAATTTGTACAAATATTCCTCTATCCTTTATCTTGTCACCTAAGCTTTATTCCTTGATGTAACTGAGGGCTATTTGCTCCTTGAAGACTCTATTTTTCTTGACTTCCAAGAAGAGCCACTTAACTAGAGAAAGAAAGTTTTGAGTACCATCCTCCACCATTATATATAACATATCCATATTAACATCATCCTGATTAACCAGTGGCACTTCTTAAGACCCAACATTCTTAGTAGGAACCTCCCGAGCCCTCTCCCTGTCCACCAAATCCTCCTCAACAGGGGAATCCTCCACTTCAATCACCTCCACTTTCACCTGATGCTTATCCGGAAAATTAGCCAAGTCCACTAGAATTTCCAACCACTCAGCCTTCACCACACTCCCCATAACCTGCTCAACACCAAAAGGAGAATCTAAATTATCTTGGTTAGGGCCAGTCCCCTTGGAACACCCCAGACCCACATTTTCCTGCTCAAAATCCTCCATAGGATGCTCAGGCCCTAGAGGACCCTTATTCGGAAGATGTGAATCATCTGGAATAGGGTAAGACTCCCTAACACCAGAATTACCAATGCCCTAGGCTTGATTGACATTAGGAACAAAGGAATCCTCAACCACTCTGGAATCATCCAGCTTCTGCTTGACAACTTGCTTCTCTTTCTTGGGGCATTTTTTCTTCCCCTTTATCAACTACCTCACCGAAGACATCATAGATTCCTTCATTTCAACATCAGTTTCATGACCCTTAGAATAGGAATCAGAGTGCTCAGAACCTTCCACATAATCACTAAACTTCTCTGACATCTCCTCATAATTAGAATCATCTTCCTCAGAAGCCCCATCCCACTCCTTAGCCGAATCACTAGTATCAAACCCCAAAAAATTTCCACCTATTTTGTGGGTCAGGGTCTTGGGAGAAACAAGAATCAACTTCAACTTGATGTGCTAAAAAATAATATTCAATTTACCTTAATGGAGAATGGCCTTCCTAGGATTCTTCCTATGATCCTCAATATTTGTTTCCATTGAAAGCAGAAGGTAAAAAATAAACGAAACCAGAGAATTAAAGTAGAAATGATTCAACAACATGAAATGATAGTTGTAGATTACAGAAAACCTACCCTCCAGATATGTTATTATTGGGTTAGGTTTATTTATCTTGAAAATATGGTTATGCCTATTATTGTTTATGGGTGCCTTTTTAGTGCCCATGCTCCTTAAGGGAACTTTTACGAAACCCCTATGGTGTGTGAAGCCTCTAAAGCTGAAGGGGATTGAAGTTTTTTATATGGAGGAGGCCAAGAATTTAGTGTCTTGGCTGATGGTTTCCAAGGGAGCTGTGACTTTCCTTGTTCTTTCTATGTTGTTGTCTAGGATGCTTTCAATGTTTTTTCTAAAGTCCTAGTTGCTTGAGTTTCCAAAGGATGCCATATCTCCCCTTTCTGCTAATTTTATCACTCTCTTTCTATCTTTGCAGTTAGTGTCTTCTATTGAGGTAGAGACTGCTCCTTCTGAGGTGGAGTTGGGTGTTGTGGATATGGCGGGGAGCACTATTTTTTGTTGGTTTACTCTCTTGCAACCCCTATTGAGGTGGTGGTCACTCCTATTGAGGTAGAATGTGATTTTTCTAGATATTTGTGGCTTAGTGGAAAGGATTTTCATATCATCTTCTCCTACAGAGGGGAGCTCTCTCCTATTGAGGTGGAATGCGAATTTTCTGGAGATTTGTGTCTTAGTGAAAAGGATTTTTATATCTTATCCTATAGAGGGGATCTCTCTCCTATTGAGGTGGAGAGTGGGATGGCCTATTGGGTTGGTTGGCATCACATGGGGGATATTTTTTGGCCACTCTCTCAAGTGGAGTTTTTAGTTGGGTGAAGTGGGTTTTCTACTTCACTAAGTTTGTTGTTTTTCGAGCTCAGTTATGTTTTTTTTGAGTGGTTGGTTTGTTGTGGCATGGTTGTTTTAGGTAGTGTTAGTGGTCAGCTACGGTTCAATCTCTTTGTAAAACTTGGTTATAAAGGGTTCTAGGTCCCATTCAAAACTTTTTTTTTGCAACATGGGTAGTGTCACTTATCTTTTGGTGGTTGTTGTTGTTGGCTTAATGATTGTCTTTATTTTTTTCTATTAGTAGCATTCTTTTTCTTGGTAGGGTTTCAGGTCCCTTCAAAACCTATTTGTAAATGGTTTTGGGTCCATTCAAAACCTATTTTATCCAGTAATCAAAAAAATATAACTACTTGAGTAGATAACCTCTATTCGACATGAAGTGTTGGGTCAATGGTAATCCCACACATGTCATCATTGAAAATTGAAAATAGAAAAATATCATCATAAAAAATGCGATGTAGTACCCTAGACTATCCACCATCACATGTCTTTATAACCCTATACTCTTTGGAATGGCTAAATCAAGGAAATGAGAGAAAATTAAATTTATATTTCATAATTAAATTTGTTAAACCTATGTACTACACAATCAGTTTTGATATCACACCCCTAGAGGTATGTGATATTTTTCTTTATAAACCCTTTTTCTATAATTACAAAGGTGTCTAAAACTCAAATCTATAATGCTAGAGAATTCACATCAATAACAAGTATTTCAAACTATGTGAAATTATGCCATATTCTAAAAATACTCTAGTCTTAGGAAAATAATGCTTCAAAATCATTACACACTCAAAAGCTCATATTTCTAATGGTATGCACCGATATACCTATGCAATTGAGAAAAAAATCTCATAATGCATGAATCTTCACATAAATTCATTAATTATGTAGGACTTCCCACACATTATATATTACAATAGATAATCAACTTGGTTGTCAAATAGCTCCTTGTACTATATGTGCATTTGGGAGAACAATAAAAATTGGTACCAAATTTGAGATTAGTTAATCAAGGAAAGATTAAGCAAAGTTATCCCCTTTGTGGTAGTATAGAACATGGTGACTATGTATTGATCATAATGACCTCAAAAACATCTCAATGAAGAATAAATATCCCATATTACACATTGATAACCACATGGATCAATTTATAGGGTGTGATACTTTACTAAAGTTTATCTTGAATCAAGACGCCATCATATTTCATTACAATTTAAAGACAAATAATAATTACATTAACTAAGAATGAATTGTTATGCCTGTAAAGCTTAATAATGCTCCTATAATATTTATACACCTAATTGAAGATATATTGAATGAATTCATCAAATCCTTCATTATCATGTACTTGTATGACACATTCATATTTAACTGACTTGGGAGGAGCACATACAAATAATTTCTCAAGTTCTAGATATTTTTGGCCAAAATAAGTTAGAATCCAATCTTGATAAGTGTAATTTTGACACTACACACACTTAGTACCTTAGTTATATAATCAAACAATCTATCATCCATGTCAATCTATAGAAGATCCAATTGAGCTGTGACTTGCCATTTTCACATAGTCTTGTAGAATTATGTAGATTCCTCATAATCACCAAATTCTATCAAAAGGTTCATCCTTGGGTTATCACGTGCTATTTTCTCTCTTAACTATATTTTTTATACCAAGGAAACAAATTCTAATGGACTCCTATGTAACAAAATGCATTTAAAAAGCTCAAAGAATTCCCCTAATCCATGCCAATGCTATCCATACTAGACATTGCATAAAATTTCAATATTCAAAACAAGGTATTTGACTATGCACTTGATGTTGTACTACTCTAGCATTTGCATCCTATAACTTATCACTAGGATACTTATAAAGATATTATGTAACATTACTCCACTTAAGAGAAGGAGATATATGTCATTGTATAATTTATCATGAAATGGTGTCACTACATTCTTAGTGAAGAGAATACAATTCACTCTAACCATCATCCAATCTAATTATTGTGTGCACACAATGAAAATTAGAAAACACATGGCATATGAACTGGATGACTTAAGTGCAAAAACATTGTGTGGTGATCAAGCATAATAAGGTATGTGACAATAAGGTTATAAACTACCTTAGTTAACAATGAGTACATACACTCACCAAAATGAAATAATTATGTAGTCACAACTTGTTTGACTAGGGATCACTATACTTAGTAGACAATTTTTTTATGAAGCTATTAAATAGAGTGATGTAATCCATACCTACTAGGAACTTATATATGTCCAACAATATTTTCTATAAGCTTAAATATATCTATGTTCCCTCAAGAATTCCCTAGCAACACTTGGTCTAGGAAGTGCACTATTCCATTTTGGGAAATGTGTCTTAACATTGCTTCTAATGTTAGGATTACAAAAAGTGTAATTTTTAGATATAAAATAAAAAAATCAATCTTTGAGCTATAGAGTTTGTTTTTTTACCAAAATAAATATTATTAGTTGTTTGGAATTTTCTATAGGGGTACGTATCACATAGATCTCTTTGATCTCTTCAGTTTAAAACAATAGGTCTAATCAACCTACTGAATCAAAAGTTATGGCTTTTGGAATTTTCATAGGGAATCTAAAAAAAATTAGACACGTAAAAGAGTTGAAAATTGGAGTTACACTTGTTGAATATCTTATGATACATGTGACATATCATAAGGTATCTTTGATTGGGGATAATTTTTGGTTTTGGTTTTCGGGTTGTTTTAGCTCATGGCTTTCTAATTTCCATTTGATCATTTCATGTATTTTATCTCCTATATATTAGATGCTTGAGATGGATTTTATGTGAGTTTTGTAGATATTGTTGTTTTTATAACTCCTCTAGATATTTGGTTGTTGATACTCCTACGAAGGCTTTCTCTATAAGTGTATTATAACTTTATTTTATTGAATAATACATTGGGTTGCTTTGGAATGTGGATTTTTTCTCCTAAAATGGTTTTCCCCATGTATACTATGTTATGGTATATTATTTATTTTATGTTTAAATATAATTTTCCCATAATTGTTAAAATATTAAAATTTGTTTGCAACACTCTCCTTAGAATATTAGTGTAGGAAGTGTTTCCCTATATATTTCTTCCTTTAATTCCAAAATAATATACCACTTTAGTCTCACTAAAATATGTGTTATTCTACAAACAAAATTCTTTGGCCTCACATAAACACTAAAATTGAGTGTCACATCAAGTCATGAAATCCTTGTTACACTGCCAAGCCTACAAAAAATATTAGGGGTTTACACTCTTTAGTGATAGCACTTGTACCCTTGAAATTCAATCAACATGGATTTTCTTAAAGCATTCTACAAACCACTAATTTCTAGAACAACCTTGTGTTTGTTTTAATTTACAATTTCTCTACAATGACCATCATCATTGTCTACAACAAAGCCATTATAATATTGGACATTATGCACATATTCTTCAAACATATATGACTCTAATTTGAGATTCTAGTGTCCATTATCTCTATAACTATAACCCAAGATTTTTTAGCACTTTCTAGAAAAATCTATGTTACCATGTTGGACACACAATTCGACCATTCTATATCCTTCCACCCCTAAATTAACAATTATAAAAAGGTGAATAACCACACATTGGTTCACCTTTCATATGCTCATTATAGCATGCATCCACATACTTAAGATTAAATACTACCATACATCCAATGTGCCTACAAAAAAGTGCTACACAAATATATGTGTAACATGTCTTAGGTTTTAACTACGAGTTTCCTTTCATAGCTCCTACCAAATAGCATCCATAATTAATATGATGCATAAGAATAGGAAGGGGATAGTGTGCAAAACTTAATCCAATACATCCAAGGCTTCAATGACAAGTTCAAAATATTATTCTACACCAATAGTAGAAATACAAAGAAACCACAATGGTCATCATGTACCACACACCTTTAAAGTAAATGATAAAATCTAGTTACATCTACAAAAGAAAAATTTATATGTTTCTCACCATAAGATCAAACCAATACACTATGGTTCTTATACCATTTTTTGTGTAGCTAATGAGAACACCTCAATTCTCAACATCCCATAGTTCTTAGGTTTACATCCTATATTTATATTTATAACTACTCAAACTATACTTCCCTCCACTTCTAGAGCTAGTGCAATTTTAACACCCTAGAAACAGAGATCCTAATCATGTCAATCTAATTGACAAGGATTTAATCATTGATAATGGTATGATAGATCATACTCACGCTAACACTTAATTTATATTCTAAGTAGGTAATACAATGCAATATTATAATCAAGCCATGTGACATAACCTAGAGAAACTTTGTGCATAATTTCCTCAACTCAAACTAACATAGTGGAGACTATTACTTCTCAAGGAGTAAATGATACAAGAATAATCACATGCACATTGTTGGTCTCAAACATTTTCATATCCTACATTCTCACTTCCACCCAAAAATCATCAAGTAGTCCTAGCATAATTCTACACCATTTACTATTTCACAAATTACTTTCTCTTCCACACATATGCATGACCATGTGGTCCTAGAACAATTTTTTTCATCACTATATAACACATAGCTCTTGCACTCCTTTACATAACCTTACCCACATAGTGTGTCCCTACACATGGGATCATGTGCATTCATCTAATTATAATTGATTCAATGCTATATGCATCCAACACATGGCCATGCATATGCAACATAATCATGCTAATTGATTGACACCATAGAAGTTCAACACTTGGCACCATCCCATAGTATGTTGCAACTAGTACCATATAGGTTTGACAAGTGACACACTCATTTCCACATGGAAATCACACCATATGTTCATGTCACTTGTCAACATATTATTGAGGGCCTAGTTGATAGAAACTTGAGTAAATTTATGTCTAATACTAGGTATAAGTAGAGAAGTTCCAACTAGCAACATTATTGTGTACATATATTTATATACAGAATATTTATGCAAAACATCTATATTACAAATTCTCTTTCTCATTACATTTGAAAATCCATGTACAATACCCTCCTTGTTATCTTCAAATGTGGATGATCTTGGAATGTTGTACTTCTTTGTATTATTGTGTCTAGTAATGTGGTGACAAAAACCTACTGTAATGTGATTATTAAACTCACCAATAAATTTAGACATGTTCTTCTATTTTCTTGTAGTCAATTTATCCTCATGAGGCTGAGATGCAACAAACTTGCTCTAACCTCCTTTTGTAGGTGATCAATTTTCCCTTCTATATACAAGTATGAAGACAAATAAGGAGCTAGCTCAGCCATCATAAATAACCAACTAAAAGCATTGACTCACAAGATTAGCATCCTCTCCTAATGCCTAAGCAAACTCTCACAAGATTCTACTAGTATTGGTGACACTCTCTATAACGAGGGTCATATCAACATGGGAAACTATCACTACATTTGGAATGTTCAAGCTACAATCAATCGCATTGTGAACAAAAAATATGTAGATACCATTTTACCTATGATGGAAAGTTAAAAATATAATTTATTCTACTCAATCAATGTTCTTAGAGTTTTCTTTTACTCCAAAGACTTGGTGTCTCTACTTTGTATTATCACTCATTTCACTAAAAATAATGAATATTATAAATTTATTTTGTTAATTTATGATGACAATTAAATATTCATTATACATAAATCAATTAAAATGATAATTATTCTACATTTATTCTATTAATATAATAAGAATTATTTGATTTTTTTAACCAAACTTTTTATTTTGAGTTTAAAATTATATATACATTGAATTGTTATACATATATATATATCTCAAAATGACTCAAATAATAATAAAAAAATAAAATTTACATCTTCATGTATAGTTTCTTTACATTATTATAGAAGAGTATTTAGAGTTAGAAAATATGGTTTGTTGGTTGGGAAGGAGACCATTCAATAGATGAACTTTTTTGAGATAAATATTTCTAGACCCCTTAATTATATGATTTCTTTTAAATGTTTTTATAGCTAATCTCGTTATATAATAAGATCCCATTTATAGGAATATAGGAAAGTATGAAACGCTTGATTATTATGTATTTGGCTTGTCCAAGAGGAATTTATTCCATTTTTAATAATTTCAATGTAAAAGGTGCAAATAACATTTTTGTACTTCGTGGACGGTTTAAATTGGATACATTAAGTCAACTAAAATAATCATTTTTATTGTTTGAAGAAATTCTTATTGTGGCTAGTAAAGATTTTATATTTATTTTTCCAAATTTGGCACCAATAATGGAGATGCTTAGCTAATCCTTTTAAAAGAGCAATATTCAATTTTTTTAAGGATTTGTTTTTTTTCCTTTCTAAGAGATTTGTTTTTGTTTCCTTTATAAGAGATTTGTGGTGTGAGGAGGAGGGACCATAGTGGTTAGTGGTTTATATGCTTTTATGTTTATTTGTGTTCTTTTTATGGTTTGGTTATGCTATTTTTTTTTTTGTCTATTGATTGGTGTGTATGATGTTATATTTAATGTGGAAGTTTCTCAATAATTTTATTTTATTGTGCATTTATTATGATTCATTTTTTAAGACTTTGTCTATTTTTTATGTCTATTTATTCATTATCTTGGTTTAGAATTTTAAGTGCAAAGTTGATCTAGGTAAATTTTATGGTTGTGGATTTGAAACATGAATTTTTAGATTTGATTTTCTTAATTTGAGTTTATATTTCTCTCCCTTACTAACTTTTTATGGGATAATTAAATCACAATATATTTCAAAATACAAGTTAGGGTGATGTATTTAAAGGCTAACCCTAGTTTAAAAAAATCATCTATGAGAGATCTAGAAACATATTTCATCTCGAATTATATTGCAAGTGGATAAAAATAAATGCATTAGTATTGCATTATCATCTTAGGAACATGCTACATGATTGCTTATAATTCTCAACCTCGATCCATCAACATTGAATAGGTTCATCTAGGGGTCCAACTAAAGAGAACATTACCCTCAAAATTTAATAAATTTTCTAAAGGTGTTTCCAAAATTTATAAGTTTTTTATTATATTTGAAACACATGCACATAGGAAAATAAATTTTAGATCATAGAATTTCTCTAGTCTAGTTCTTGGTGAAATATAAGTCCATGTTCACACTTATAGGGATAACATCTACACTTGTGAGAGTGAGTTAGAATAGTACATAGTCAAGTTTTTAGGTTGGCACTAATCCACTAATAGGTTCCAAAATTGCGGCATCATGACAAATGGATTCCAAAGACTAGTGCAATGATATCTACATCAATATAGAGTTATTTTCCCTTGCATTTTATTTATTATAAAAGTAATTATTTGATATTGAAAGGAAGCTGAGTAAGAAGAAGCAACTTCCTACACCAACCTAAGTGGGGGAGATAGTGCAAAATTATCTTACAAACCCTTATCAATTACAATTATTAGATGCACAATTATTTAATTAAATAGATGAAACAAGATAAACCACAAAACCAAAATTTGTGTGGGGAAAAACCCTTTCGAGAGAAAAATCCCACACTCTAAAAGCACAACCCTAATTATATTACCAGTAAACAATGAAGGTTACAATACAATCACAGAGCTAAGCTCATTCAAGAGTCTTCAATTGCAACGGGATTTTTAGAGTGATTCTAGCACCATAATGATACCCGTGAATTTTTCAAACATATACTACTCTACAAAATGGATGTATCAAATACATACAACTCCAAAAAAGATGACGGATTCATGGGATTGCCACATGGAAAGAATCCAATGCTTGCATGCATGTCTTGAGTCTCCTTGACATGTGCACAACACTTGCATGCATGCAACAACCTTGCATGAAGTGTAATGTCATAATCAAGACCCACCTAATTTTCTTTTCTCATTTCCAACACCTATCTCCTCATGGATAGTACCCCCTCAACATGCAATGTTCTTACATGTATAGGTACCTCAATCACATGGGGCCCACCTATCATAGTTAACTCTTACCTGACTCTTCCATCATCATAAACTTGTCACAAAAACTTATCATAATTTATCATAGAGTGAACTCTTACAACTTATGATAAAATCCATCAAATTAGCCTCTAGTGGGGTCCATCAAGTGGGATTCCTACTTCTACATATGTAGCTTACATTTCGTATGGTCATCTCCATGTAGGAAGCCACCTCAACCCATAGGTCCCACAAAATGACTAAATGTTAGCAGGAAATAAACATTAGTATAAGATAAATAAATAAATAATTACAAAATTAAATTATAGGACTTGCAAAGGTTGAGATACCCTAATCCCAATAGATATCAATCTGGATTCTTATATCTAGGTTAATTATTTGTGCAAAATTCAATTATCCTAAATTATTAATGTGAGCATGATTTTCCCCCTCCATGAAATGGTGAACATCATGTGAATACGCCCTCTACAATTTAATCTTTTGGTTTTATTCCTTCTCCATTAGTCTTTCTAAGATAATATTTTTATTGTTACAATTTATTTCATATTTAAATAGGGTTTATGTAATACCCCTCCATTTTGCTCTCTTGTGCGAACTATGTTGTTGCCTCTTTATGCTTTAGTTTTGTGTTGTACTTGGACTATGTACTTGGTTACAGTTGATCATTGTTTTATCGTGATGTATCTTGAAGTGATGATACTATATTTTGATGTGATTATTATGGTATGTTTGGAATTAGCATAAGTGTATATTTAAATTTATGATGTTTCATGCTTTCGATTATGCTGCTATGTTAGATGCGTCAGTTAGAACTACTGTATTGGTGAAGAGGATGGTATCGCATCACTCGCTTGCGAGTGCCTTGTGATCTCATGATTTCCTCTTCAAGGTGTGCCTTATTTATGACATATTATTGCATGTGGATATATTCTTTGTTCATAGGTTGATAGGTATAGGACATCAACTCCACCTAGTTTCATAGGTTCGAGTGTGTCCATTGCCCAACGACATTTGATTGGGAGATAGTAGCTAGGATTTTCGTGTCGAGTCGTCACCCTGGTCGTAGTGTGTCGTCAGTCCTAGTATGGTCCAGTTGTTCTATTTGGTTCTAATTGCCTAATTTTAGTTTATTTTGGAAGTTAGAATTTGATGGAAATGTGATTTAAATTATTGAGTAATTTAATTTAATTAATAAATATTTTAATCTTATGGTAGATTTATTTTATTAATTGATTAAGTTATTTATGTGGAAATGATTTACTTTATCTATTTTGGAAAAATAGGCATATTTAAGTTGGAATTGAAAAATAAGGAAAATGAATTAAAAGTCAATTTTGAAATTCAAAAATTCAAAAAATTCAAAAGAAAGACTTTTGCTATTTTGTTTTCAGAAATTGATGAGGGTTGTTGTAGGATTTTGGGAGGAATTTTGCATTATCTTAAAAATTTCTTCACAAAATAAAAAATGGAGTTTTGGGGGAAAAATTGAAAAGAGAAGAGGAAGGTTGCTCAATTTTGTGGGTTTGGACAAAAAGCTCAAGGAATCTGTGGAGCTCAAAAGGGTTTCAAAGCATCAGCAGGATCTTCAACATACTTAAAAAAAAAACTAGGTTCTCATCTTGCTTTGTTTGAAATTTTATCTTTTAATCCATTGGCTTTTGTATGGATGGCAAAACTTATTGAGATCTTGTTGCATGATTTGGATGAAATTGTTCAATATTGAAAATGAATATTCTTGGTTGCAAATAGAAATTCAATTTATTTTGCTTTCAATTGTTCTTCAAGTTATTCAAAGTTTTATGCTTGGATGAATGACTATTTATTTATATATTCATATATAAATAAATAGGCTTGTGTTCTATTTTTTTATAATTCGTCCTTGTAAAGTTATGCTGGCCATTTTTTTTAAAAAAGGCCAATAGGAAATTTTTTTTTTCAAAAATTAAATAAAATGACAAGAGTTCTAGTTTTTTTTCAAAAAAAAAAATTCAAAATGACAGTCATGTTAAAAAAATAAAAATAAAAAAAATGAAAAAAAAGAGGGGGCGTGGGGGCATGCCCAACGCAACCCCAGCCTGTGGCCCGCGCGGACTGCGCAGGCAGTGACCACTGTAGTCGGTGGCAGTGCTGCCAGCACCGCCTACGTCGGTCATCGCACGCGGCTTCGTCATTCGCGCTAAGCGCGGATTGCGCTCGCCGCCTTCGTCCTTAGCAGCGGCAACACCTCCGCCTGCACCACCCACGCCACTCTCCTTCCGGTGGCGCCACCTCCTGCGGCCGCCACATCCCCTTCCATCGCCGCCTAGTAAGGAATCTAGCGCCAAACCACCTCCTAGCCTTAGCACGAAAACTGAGGTTCGTGCGGCCCAACCCTAGGGTTGGCACGCGAATCGAGGTTCATGCTTGGCTTTATTTAAAATTTTAAATAAAAGATTTATAATATATTTTTTTTTTATTATTATATTTTAAATATTATAAATCTTATAATATTTTAATATAATAATTATTTTATATTTTGTAGTCCATTATAGTATCACATTTTAATATTATGATTTAAAATAATATTAAAATATTTTTTTTATAGATTAATATTATGACTTATATAATGTTATATAATGTTATGTGGGATTTAAACAATTATAGTCATGTTAATATTTTAATATTAATATTTTGGGAATGGGTATTTTATTTTATTATTACATTATTTAAATGAGGAATATTGTTTTTTTTAGAAAATGAGATTAACTGATTGTGGAATAAATATTTTATTTTGAAGGGATTATGCTTTTATCTGAATTATTGGGATTCAGATTAATGTTTCATGTATTTAAATGCTACGTGGAAATAAAATGATTTTTAAATGGCGTAATTAATTCCATTCATTTAACGCACTGATTACTGAATGTTAGTGAGGAAATGGGTTTAGTGAACCCAAAGTAGATCTGATTCTTGTCTTGGTATTGATCTACGTGCGTTATCATGTGGGGAAATGTGGGTTTTAATATTTAACAAGTCTTCCAGTTGGGATTTCAAGTTTGTGGGTTGTCCTACTGTGTGGTCAACCTTGGAATTGCCCTGGGTAGTGCGTTTAACCAGTTTGTTCCCGGTTAGTATGAACAAGATTATGTTGACTATATGTCATGGTTAGGGATGTAGTATCCTTGTGTCGCACTTGTGTACCCTTGGTTGTGGAGTTGTTCCACTTGTTGTCTTAGAGGAGTGGCTTGTAACGAGGGCCAACACACGAAGTGGTGCTAGGATAACTCGTTGTAAGTTAGTTAATCCAGTGATAACTTAATTAACTGATTAGAGTATCATGTAGTATCAAACACTTAATAAGATAATTATGCCTCACTCAGGAACACAAGGGCTTGTAAAGACTTGGGTTGAGATGGGAAGGCCTAGAATGGCAAGATCGTTATCTTGTCTCTATGAAAGATAACTGATTCCGCAATTGGTTTACATGAGGGGCCGGAAGTCGTTAGAGGTTACCAGGATAACCCGAGACGGGGGCCGGGACCTAGGAAGACTCACCAGGATAACCCATGTAGCATTGTGATGACACTTCTCCTAGGTCGACAGTATGTTCGCATCAATGATGCAGCTGATTATGTAATTTCTAGAAGCATTGTAACCTTGTGTTAGTGATGTCACTGTATTTATTTCAGTATGGTTATGTTAGCCTATGTTTAGAGGTAGACATCCTTGGATAGAAATTTTGATTACTATCTCCTTGCACGGGGGGTGGACCTTTGGGTTCCACTTGGTTGGGTTTTCTCCTTGTACGTGTGGATGAGCCTTCCAGTTGGAGAGCTCGTGGTTTCAATTGCAGTTCTTGCTTGTTTTCATTTCAGTTACTCTTGTAATTATTACCCCTCTTGTTCTCGAGGTGGAATTTGTAATTGTAATCCTATTGATTGGACTTGCCTCATTCAGGGAATGAGTGTTGTAACCTTATTGTTTAATGAATGGAGTAATGCATTTGGAAGTTATTTATTATGCTTGTTGTAAAATTATCTTACTTGGATTGTATGTGTTATCTTAGTAATTAATTAATCAACATGGTTTATATTCATGTTTTTTGTTGAGGTTCTATATAACCTCTGTCTCGTAACCTTAGAGGTTGTTGGCATTAGTTAGTGAACTTATCTATTTTTTGTACTTAAACAAAAAAAAAAATTAGCCTGTTTAAGTAGTTGTTGCAACTTCCTCTAGGGTTGTGTGATGGGGCGTTACAGTTTAGATCCATTCTTGAGTATTTATTGTTGAATTTTCTATATCATGTTTTTAATACTTTAATGTGAAGAAATATTTAATCCCTACCCTCCCACCCAATAGAATTATGGTTTCATTTTAGATTTTTATATCTAATTTTTCACTATTTATTTTTATTTAATATCAAATATGATCTTTATATTTCTTCCCTCCATGAAAACAGTATAGAAAATTATCATATTTTTATTTTATCTCATCATATTATCTTTCCTAGTTTTTCTTATTAGGTGTATGATTTTCATAATGATTTTATGGTTTACAATCCTAAGACATGTGGAATTGTACCTTCTATACTTCATGATAATCTAAAGTTTATTCATTGTAATGTTTTTATTCTCATAATTAATGATGGTACTTATCAATATTACAAATTAGTTGAGAGATAGATATAATAACACCTCATAATCAATTGATTACACCTATAATATTATATTGAGAACATCTTCTCCTTCATCTACACCTCATGTTAATCCTAAAGATGATTGGGGTTATCTTGATTTCACACCTCCATGTAATAAAGAATGTAAATTGCATAAGAAGGACTATATTATTCCTTCTTTAAATATATATTTGTTTAATTATGGTTGAATTTTGTTATCTTTCCATGAGGATATTACTACAAATGAGGGTGTTTTTCTTCACGGATCCAATTTCAATGTTCATTCTAATTATAATGTGCAATCTTCACAACCAGTTCACAAATATGGTAAATAGTTTTTATTTTATATTAGTTTGAGTATGATGGAATAGGTCTAGTCTTGAAGGAGCAAGGAATATTTGAACCTATTCATTCATAATAAAAGAATAATAATTGATTTGGGTTATTGTTGTTAGGACTAGGGGACTAGGTGTTGTACACATTTCAAGTACTATATCTAGATGAACTATTTAATATTTACAATATTGTAATTAATGTTACTATATATAAAAGGGTACCCCACTTGGATGGAAACTTGAGATGGTATTGTTGGCACTCTCCACCATGTGCTATTTTTGTTATCATGGTTGTAAGAATTCATTAAACAAGGAAGTAGTGTATAGACTATGACTGACATATTTGAATGGATATTTATTTATATGCATATGTAAGATATGTGTACTTGATATATTATTTTTCCCACATGGAGTTCTTAGAATTATATTTTAAAACCTTAGTCTTAGGGATCAATTAGTAAATTACAAAGTTACTTTCTAGGTTGGGAGGAGTTAACTTGGAGGGTTCATGGATTAGAGTTGGATTATTCAGACCAAGAATTACTTCATAGTTTTTATCCTTTTGTTTCTTGTGTCTCTTTGGCCTATAAATTGAGGGCTTGGTATGTATATTGTATGTGTTCATTTCTATGTAGGTTTATATTTTCAAAATTATTCTATGTTTATATTAATAGATCTCATGTGAATCACAAAGAATCTACCACTATAAAATAACAATTGTTACATAATAATACATTCTCATCAAGTATACTTTGGAGGATAGGTTTTTCCCTTTGTATGGTTTCCCTAGGGCATGTTTTATGCCATTTTAAATTTATTCCTTTATTATTCTATATATAGTTTATAACACAATTGAAATTGTTATGTGTATGTTTCATTGCATTGTTATTCTAATTGGATTAACTAGGATTTCTCCTACTTTACTTTCATTTGGTATTAGACCTTGAACAAATTATTGTATCTATCAAATTAATAGGTTGTATAACTAATCACTATTTTAGTGGATTCTTTGCAGTGTGATCTTGTGTTTATTTAAGTACCCATTTTATGCAATCATACATCGGTTGATGATGACAAGCACCACATAAACAAATATAATAAAATAAAAAAGATAGACAATTATGACACCCAAAGACTCCCCTAGTCTTATTTGACCAATTTTACTTTTTTAACTTTCCCTTGCTTTTTCTAAATTTTACTTTGTTCGCCTTTCAAATTTTCATTTTCCACCTACTTTGGTAAAATAATAAGTGGTAACTAGAGGCAACAATCTCCAAATCACCTTACTAAATCACAATAGTCACCATATTCATCTCAAAATTCCATTGGAAATCTAACATATGATTTAAATATTTAGTTTTGGAGTTGTTAAAACGTAATACATTCCTTTATAATGGTAACACATAGTGAAAAATATTTTTTATAATGTCATGAGTGTTTAATAGTAATAATTTCCTTCACCCAAATTGAGGCTTCTCAAGCTAGGAATCTTCCTATGTGATTCAAATTCATACATGACCCCTTATAGGACACAAATTGAAATAAGTAACCTTATGAATTGGTGTGAGATTCAAATTTTTATTGTAAAATAATAATAGTTTTATATTACACATTGTTGAGTCTAATTTAGACTCTTAAAGGTGGAAAGAAATATTCAATTCCTAGACATTTAAGAAATTAGAAGAAAACATGTAGAATTCTCATTTATGCTTATGTTCTCAACCATAACTCAAGAGACTCAAAACATGTAACTAATAATTTTTGAATGCTAATTGTGCATGTGGTGAACGATATGAAGCTTAAATTAGAAAAAAAACTATAGTGAGATGTGATTATGTGAAATAACTCCATATTGGAAAATAACTAATATATTAGAAAATATCCTATAAAATAGATAAAGATTAAAAAATGGTAATAAATAATTATTTTAGGTGTAGGATGCTCTTTCATTAGACATTGTGGGTAATTAAAAAAGTGATTCCCTCACTTCAGTTTAGTTGAATGGAAATCAAAGTGGCTCACTTTAACTATAGATAAACAAGTTGAATCTTCAATAGGCCTTCTTTTCTATTTTACCAAATTATTTTTATATTTCCTACTTTAGTATTCTTTCAATTTTTTTGTTTAGTATTTCCTCAATCTCCTCCACTTTTAATTTTGGTATTTGCCTTCTCTTTTCTATTTTTACTATGTTTTTTTTGTTCTCTCTCATGTTACTCATAAGATATATAGCTTTTAATAATAGTGATTATAATGTATAAAGATTTGGTATAAACTAGACATTATTTGTATTCTAAATTAAATGTTTTAAATACACTATTCTAGAATAAAACTAGTTTTATGAGAGTGTTAACAAGTATTTTTACACATCACAACATAAAAAAAAATGAATTACTTTGTCTCTCTTGAAAGGAAATCTAACTTCTAAGACTTCAGAAATATCACCCCAAGGCTTTGATAGTTAGGTCTTATCTTTGCAAAAATGACTTAGTGGTTTTAATGATTTTTGATTTAACAAGGGGTCTTATAGTTACCTCATTGGAATTTGAACAATAAGGGATTTGAATGGTTTTAATTCAATATGAAACCCTAAATAAATATTTCATATTTAAAACTTGAAAATAATCTTCAACATCTAATATTGTAATTTGTATAATGTTTTCTTTCTAAACTAATTCGATCTTGCAAAGAAATTTCAAGAGATAGCCTGGTAAGAAGAGATTAAGTTGAGAAACCTTAAGGATAATGATAATAATTATTTGGTGCTTCAGAAAGAAAAATCCCTCACAAAACCAATTCTTGTTTAATCAAATATTAAATAACAATGTCACACGAATAGTGCAATCTTCAAAGGTAATGAAATATTTTTAGATCATGAAAGTTCAAATAAATACCCAATTCTAGTGTAACTTAAAAAAATCTTTGCAATTGAACTAATACCATAACAAGGCTCAAACTAAACATGCAAAGAAACTTACAATCAACAAGATAAAAATGGTATGAACTAGAGATCTATCAAATACCTTCACACTTCATCATCATTATAACTGAACTCTATCTAACATTGAAGAAAAGGAACCATGCAAACATGAGAAACCACAAGTAAAATTCCAAAATCCAATTCTTTTATTGTATTGATTTTAAAATTTTTGGTTACAATAATTCATGTTCAACCATGTTTACATTGAGATAACATTTCCTTTTATAGGCTTGAGTACAAAAAAACTTAGGATATAATCAATGGTGGAGATTACCTCAACACCAAAAGTCCAAATTACATTAGCATTTAACATTTAGAGTTCATTAAATATTATTCTTTCATATCCAGCTAAATTAGTTACAATATTTCTTGGGAAAAATAAAATCATATCCTTAAGGCACCTTTGCAAAATTACAGTTGGCATAGATCTAGCATTAAATTCTTGAAATATTATTTAAATCTAGTTCACTTTTAGTTGTAGCTCTTTTACAGCTCCCCTATTTTGAGAAAATAAAACATCTTGATCATATATGTAGCAATATTTGATTAATGTCTGGGAAAAAATCCATATGTAAACACTTTAGTCAAAACACTCTTGTTAGTGTAGGTTTTTATTTCCTAGTTGGGATATTTATTTTCCCTTTATTACTAGTTTTTTCCTACACCTTTTTAATCTTGCTTAGGTTAATAAAGCATGTTTAATTAGGTGAGAGGATTATGAGGTGTCACCATCCTACATGTGAGCATCCATTTTCTATCTTGGGAAGATACCTTGCTATCTTTAGTCCAATAGATGGTTGCTCCTCATTGGTTGGTGTTGCCACCTACACCCCTCTCTCTTGCCTATATAAACATGCTACCTAGCTTGTATTTTTATCAATATGGAATGCATTGTGTAGTTACTCTGCCATTCTCTTGCTTTGAGCTCTTAATGCAATTTTGTCTCTTTGAATTTTGCATGTCTCTCGGAATCGCTAGTTTGCTTTCATTTGCATTTCAGTTTATGTAGCTTAGATCTCTCTTTCAGATTCTGGTTTTTAATCTTATTCAAGATTTCTAACATGGTATCAGAGCTATAGTTTGAGAGTTTTAGGTTCATTTGATTCCTGATTGAGAGATTGAGTTCTGTAAGATCTTGTCAATCCCGTATGCTATTCTCTTGTGTTTTATAACGATCTGGAGAATCAGAAAGGATATAACAAGACCCATTAACCCATTTCTTTTGCATGCAATTTTTTGTGAGATCTGGGTGATTGCAGCATTTCTGGTTGTTCCAACATGTCCAAGAGGCTTGAGAAATTTAGAAATTACTTTCATTTCATCTGATTTGGAGATCGTGTGAAAAAGTTGCAAATGGGGGTTTGATGCTCATATTTTATGAAACATTTTTCAAACAGGGTATTTTCAAGCCAAAAGAACATTTCTATTGTGTCTGGAAGGCCCCAAAACCCCCATTTCCATATAAGGTGCGTGCAGATTGGACACCGGGAGCTTTGCATGTCGTTTTTTTCCTTGTAAAAGACATTTTTTTACACTATAGCTACAACTTGCACATGTGGTAAAGAAAAACACCTTCTGGGTTTTGTTCGTTGCATCGAAAAACCATCTGGGTATCAGTTAGTTTTTTCATGCAGGCAATTAATCATGTGGAAATCGCATCAGAAAGCTTCAGCTGGACCCCTCACCATTGCAATTTTCATTTTTCCACCTGATTTTCAAATGGCTTGTTCTCAGCCATACAGAGGTAATTTTCAGTGAATTTTTTTTTGAAAAGGGGTGGAATCACATGCTCTTTACAGTGGTATAATCGGTTTTTTTTCAAGTGACCTCATTTTTCCAGAATTAAAGTTTTCTCATCAGATCTGAAGGATAGTTCTCGATTTTTGAACTTCAAACTGCTATAACTTTCTCATATGATCTCGGATTGAGGTCATTCTTTTTTTGAAAGTGGATATTTTTCTGAGAAAAACACATTGGTGTAGGTTTGAAGTCATTATTGAGATATAATTTTTTTACTTCAGTATTTTGGTCCATTTTTGGACATTTGTATAACTCTGGAAAATAACTCTAGCATTGTAAACGCACTGATCTATAAAGTTCCAAGCAAATTTTTCTGGGGGGGTTTTTTTGATTGAGTAAAAAGGGGGCTTCATTGTGTTGACTCTTGTTAGCACATATTCTCTTTTAGAAACATGATTTTATGCATCATAGTTCATTATGGGGTTCTCATTTCATCCTGCTTTGATCATGTTGAAACGGGGAAACTACACACAATGGAGAAATGGTATCATCACACATCTTCGATGGCTTCATTTGCTGCCAAATTTGTATAATATTGTTCCCCCTCCTGGTTGGAGGACATTTTTGAGGGGATATCACTCCTCTATTCAGATCATACTTTGGAGAGTTTTCTAGAGTCTCCTCATCTTTGTGTCTCAACCTTGCTTGGAGATCTTGAGACTATCTTGGAGGCCCTTTCTTTCTCTTCAGAGATTTCATTTATGAGACTTCCTCCATCTTCATCAGATTTTCTTCTGCATCTACCATTAGATTGGCTTCAGTCTTCTTTCAATGGTTTTGAGGACACTTCATTATGGCGGGGGCAATCAAGTCTCCATCTATTCTTTCGATGGAAGGAACATCACAATGCGGTCTTTGGATTTTGTTCAGCATCTGTTTCTGCATCGTCCTGATTTGTCACCTTCTACATTGATTGGGTATGTACCTGAGTGGGTTGTGGCATCTTCATCTTCATCAGGCAAGGAGACACATGAGCAGCTTTCAGAGATATCATCAGCATTCATATACATCCATCCTTCCCTCAATTCCTATCCGGAATGGGAAGCATCTCTGCACTTGCACCTGGTTTTGTTTCTTCTGAAAGGGAGACAAGTTGTTTGTCGACATTGGATCATGTTTTGTCTACATACACTTACCTTTTTTTGCAGGTGATCACATATTTTGGGGGGACTATATTGTCTCTCTATTTCCCTCCTATGGGGGGGGCATTGATTGTATTGTATCCATGTGATGATTGTTGTCCTTGGGGGGATGATGTTGAGTCCTCCAATCATCACCTTTCTGCATTTCATCTCCTTTTTTTGGAGAGGGGTTTTCTTCCCACTGGGTTTTCCCCTTTTCTCCATTTGTGGGAGATCAGTTGTTTTTTCATCCTATGTACATGGGTACCTAATATGGCCATCAACCGGGACCCATCATCATCATGCATAATCATTGCATTTTCATTTCCTCCCTAAGTTGCACTTATGGGGGGGTGTTAGTGTAATATATTATATATTACACTAGCATAAGTTAACTTAGGTCATATTAACCCTAGGTTGCATTTAATCTCTTAATAATGTTGTTAGGGTTTTCTTGTTGTCACAAGTTGTTAGATCAAGACACATGGCAACATCTTAATGCATCCTGTATCTCACCCTTTCCTATATAAGGAGGGTTATTATATCATTCGTAGCATCCTTTTTACATCATCATTTGAGAGGTCTTAATATCAAGCAAGCTCATTCTTGCATATCCTCTTGTGGAAGATTTATCAGTGTTTTTGCAGGTGTTCCTGGTTATTAATCTTATTCAAGATTTCTCACCTAAGCAGCGCTTAAGGGGGGGTGTTAGTGTAGGTTTTTATTTCCTAGTTGGGATATTTATTTTCCCTTTATTACTAGTTTTTTCCTACACCTTTTTAATCTTGCTTAGGTTAATAAATCATGTTTAATTAGGTGAGAGGATTATGAGGTGTCACCTTCCTACATGTGAGCATCCATTTTCTATCTTGGGAAGATACCTTTCTATCTTTAGTCCGATAGATGGTTGCTCCTCATTGGTCGGTGTTGCCACCTACACCCCTCTCTCTTACCTATATAAACACGCTACCTAGCTTGTATTTTCAATCAATATGGAATGCATTGTGTAGTTACTCTGCCATTCTCTTGCTTTGAGCTCTTAATGCAATTTTGTCTCTTTGAGTTTTGCATGTCTCTCGGAATCGCTGGTTTGCTTTCATTTGCATTTCAGTTTATGTAGCTTAGATCTCTCTTTCAGATTCTGGTTTTTTAATCTTATTCAAGATTTCTAACACCCACCTAAGCAGCGCTTAAGGGGGGGTGTTATTGTAGGTTTTTATTTCCTAGTTGGGATATTTATTTTCCCTTTATTACTAGTTTTTTCCTACACCTTTTTAATCTTGCTTAGGTTAATAAAGCATGTTTAATTAGGTGAGAGGATTATGAGGTGTCACCTTCCTACATGTGAGCATCCATTTTCTATCTTGGGAAGATACCTTGCTATCTTTAGTCCACTAGATGGTTGCCCCTCATTGGTCGGTGTTGCCACCTACACCCCTCTCTCTTGCCTATATAAACATGCTACCTAGCTTGTATTTTCATCAATATGGAATGCATTGTGTAGTTACTCTGCCATTCTCTTGCTTTGAGCTCTTAATTCAATTTTGTGTCTTCGACTTTTGCATGTCTCTCGGAATTGCTGGTTTGCTTTCATTTGCATTTCAGTTTATGTAGCTTAGATCTCTCTTTCAGATTCTGGTTTTTAATCTTATTCAAGATTTCTAACAACTCTCCCCTAGAAGGTTTGGAACAAATTAACAACCCATTATAACTCTAAACACAATTTCCTATGCAAACTCATTTGGCAATTTTGATATTTATTTTGTTGATTCAAAAGGTGTCCCATCTATTGTAATAGGAATGCCAAAGTGTTTATTGTGAAAATCCTCCAAGTTTATCTCTTGTTGCTCTTGTGTCATAAATTATCATAGTTTAGGCATTAAATTATATATTTAATGCTTGATATTTTCTCTTTTTTAAATATTTAAATTTATCAATTTCGGATCCATAGTTTTCCATGTAATTATTTCTTTAAAGCACACTAATTCATCATGCTATGACTCATTAGAGGTATCAAGGTATATGAATAGATTTAAAATATTATCATTCCCTTTTAAAATAACTCCTCTATAGTTGTGGAGATACAAATGTAGCAAGGATAATGAAGACATGCGGTAGAGAATGAGGAATAGTATGGATGGGCAACGTGTTCTCACAAAAAGGGATAACAAGATATTCATGGGAAAGAAAAATCCTATTATGGAGATCCATGTGTACTTCAACTTGTGCATAAGTTGGATACATGCACAACCTTGTGGAGATATGCCCACAAAAAAACCTTGCAAAAAAATGGGGGTCATCCAACATTTCCTCACATCTCCAAATTCCTGTCAAAAGTTGAACTATGAATGCACCCAAAGATTGAAACCAAACAAGTACCAACCCAAAGGAAAATTTAATCCAAAACAAACTAACCTAGGACATCGAAAACCTAACAAAGAAGGAAGGAGTCCCCATTTTATAGGGTGTGTGTGCAAGGCACAACAAAGAGGAATATATTTTTTCTTTCTTAAATACATAAAGCTAAAAAATACTACCAAAATACCCTATGATTTTTTAAGTTTGGAAAGAGGAAGTTTTCACTAAACTAAAACATAATATTAAATGATAAGATGTTTTTTCCAAAGTTTGTAGGTCTTTGCCAATGACTCTTGTACAACATGCTATCATCTATATGCAATTATATGCACATGTTGCTCATAAAATATGTTTTCATCACAAATTTTTAAACCCATCTATTCATAGGAAATAATGATGATAGAATAGAAATCTATGGGAAACCATAAATTAAAGGAAATAATCTAATTTATGTATTTTATGAAATTTATACATACAACACAATATGTGCCTAAGACAATAGGAAATATTGGGACTCCTAAGGAGCTTGTCATGAATGATCAAGCCCCTATTTTGGTCCACCATTTATAGGTACCCAAGATATAGCATTGGTTAAAAAGTGTTTTCCCTTAGTCTATGTGTGTTTAGAAACTAAAATAAGTGACAAGAAGGTGTGAATATTACTCATAATTTTGTAAAGAGAAATAAACTAGTTTGTGCGTGTGTAGATAAGAGGATATGGAAACTCAAAATGCTAAGAACACTACAATGGATTTTGTAATGTCAATGAAAGAAGTAAAATAAAAGGAAACATAACTATCACTTCAAGAAATAAAGTACAAATGAAATCTATAAAAACCTAAGAACAAGATCACCTCAACAAATGGAGATACGACAAGGAAAACCAAAATATATGTAGACTGATTCAAAATCCTTCCAATAATGTTGGTGAGTTCTCATGTATTGATTCACATAAATATTCAATGTTAGAAGACATAAATTATTGTATGGGAGCCCAAGAATACTTAATATTTGATTGATTATTTGATTGATTATTTGATTGATATATTTATTGATTAAAATAGTTTGGAAGGGAAGATAATAAGGTCCAAGGTCTCAAGGATTTATTAAAATTTAATTTAGAACCATTACCCATGAGCTAGACTCATAGAAAAGTGGGAAAAAATTTAAAATAAACACCATAAAATAGCCTATCATGGGATGCTAGCATGTAGCCCTAATGTCTATGCTAGAGTTTATGCATCTATAGATTTGGAAAATTATAAGCACTAGAAAATGAAAAGACTAATGCATTAGAATGGTATGATTACATAAAAAGAGACAATGGGAAGACATAAACACAAGCATGGCCTTGGCATGATGGGTGGAAAAAGCTAAGGTAAGGGATAAATGAGCCTAAATAATTATTAGGGGACATAAATACTAAAGTCAATCTAAAATGTAATGTGAAAGTATAAGGCCGTGTAAGTTTTTATGTTATATTTTCCCCCACTTCAATGGGTTGATGATGCTATATAATATTTCATGCTAAAGTATATAAATTAAATAAAATCAAAGGATACCCAAAAGGATATTTATAGGATTAATAAATTATTCAAGTGGATGAATCATGCACACAAATTGAGAACCTACAATGAATATTTTAAATGAAAAAACTTGTGTGACAAGCAGTATCAAAATACCTAAGAAAATACAAGAGAGAAGGATTAGGTTAATATAATATACAAAACAATAATGCTAGAAAATTATATAATTTAATGCATACTAGAAATACATAGAAGAAACAATACAAAAGAAAAAACTTAAAAACATGAAAGGAGAACACATAACAAAAGATAGATAGAGAGAGAGAGAGAGATGAAGAGAGGAATAGCCCAAACATGCTCTATTGTTAGGGAAATGGATGGTATAGTTCAAGTTATAGTATTATTGATGACCAAGAACAATTTAATTGCTTCATATATATCAAGAAACATTATAATCCATTGTTGGGTGACCCATAAAAAGTATAAAAGGTAGGTCGTATAAATCAAACAAATTAGGAAAATATATTATTATTTGGCTCATATGATACTAACATTGTGGGTATTATGAATATATTGTGTGTGCATGCATATGTGTGGATGTACATGTGAAGGTGCAAAGGATCCCCACCCTTAAAATAATTATGTAGATAAAATATAGGAAATTAATTTTAAGTTGAAAGAGGGAAAGTTCAAGTGAAAAATATTTAGGAAGCATGTATGAATAGATATGTTCCTAAATCCACCAAAGAGATAAATAAATGGCCCCTATAGGATGAAAAAGAGAGTATGTTGAAATAATTAAATATTTAAAATTATTCTCATGGAATGAGATCACAAGAATGGGGATTTCACATAGAAACAAGCAACACCACATTTAAAGAATGTAAAGGGATCTATAAGCTTAGGGTCAATATGTGTGTATAATGATGATGATAATAGAATAGGGAATGAAATTTAATCACTCCTAATACTATAGAACTATGATTACAAAGTATGAATAGCACATAACAATCAAGAAAAAAATTGGGTCAACATGAAAGAGACCTAAATTTCTTAATGCTTTGTATCATCCCAAAAATGTCAAGAAACAAAATTAGATGACAAGTAGATATAACATAGATACATATAGAATAAGTTGAAAACATGTAATTAATCCTATATCCATGTGCCTACAAGGATAGCATGACACCTTCAAGGGGAACTAATAAACAATGAATAATATGTGCATGGAAATACAAATGAGTATATCGAGAATCAAGCTAAATGAGAATATAGAAATATGAGATGAGGATGGTATTCTTGGGGTCCCTAATCAAACAATTTATCCTTCTCCCATTTTGGATGAAGGGAGGGAATAGGGACACTAAGTAGTGGGGATGCAACATAAATAATATTTTGAAAATAACTAATGATAGTATGTCTTGAAACAAGAGGAGTAACATCCTCCATAATATCTTTCATAGGAGAGCGTATCAAATATCATGTGAAGATTAATGAAAATGAAAATATTTAAATCATTGAATTAAACACATACTCTAAATTATTGATATGAAATCAATAGGTGTGGATCACTATTAACAATAGAACTATGAGTAGGAGCATCAAAATGATAGTATCAAAGAAGATTCTCTATGTTGGTTCCCCAAATTAATTTCAAAAATTTCTAAGAGCTTATGAATATATGTAATCAAAATTACTAAAATTATGGCCAATCAATGAGATATAGATATACCTCCTACACTTTAGTCTTTGTAAATCTAAGAGGGTTAATCCATATCAATATCCACTAGGTGTTATACCATAGTGATAAGCAAATACAATGGTCATGCAAATTCAACAAGGATAATTGAAATGGAATACAATATGATTTTCCACTTGTTCCTTTAACATTTAGGCACAAACAACATAATTTATAAAATAAATTACATCACTAAGGATATTTACTTTGAGAATGGATGGGCTACGAGGGTTTCTAGAATTTACTAGTGCATATTCAAGGAAACACAGTCATTGAGTTGTTATCATTTTTTTTGATAAAGAATTTCTTGGTAGTTTTAATTAAATGTCACTACCTTATAGTGATAAACCCATATATTATGAGTCATTCAAGTACGGTTCTACTTAATAATCCATCATGAATATTACAATTATTATTATCATTCAAGAAATGATTACAACACTTATTAAGCATAAACTAAATCAAATGATAATTTAATAGAATAAGTGTGTATGAAGAGAGTTACAATACTTTGTTATTCATCTCAAAGAAGTGTAACATCATAAAAGGATATAACCATAAAAGAGACAATTTATTCATATAATACGACTAAAAATAAGCTTCGTGATATAATTAACAAAATAACATTGAATCATATTTATTTCTTTAAAAACTAAAGTACATAGCTATAGAGGCTTATTCCTTTTATATTTCAACCTCTTTTACAATAATAGAATAAACCCATTTATAGAAAGGAGAAAGATACCACTTTATTTAGATACATGACACTTATTTACTCATGATAATGGGATGAACTTCATAAATAACTATATAAAGAATGCCAAAAAAATAGAACATGGAGTGCCATTACAATTCCAAGTGGGGCCAACTAGGTATAAAATTCCCATCAACTTCAATAAATTGGTTGAAAGATTTGATGACACAAAAGAGGACAAAAGTGGGAACATAGAAGAAGAAGGCTACAACTAGGACTAGTAACTTGAAGAGGATGATTCACAAGTGATATTGGGAACTAGGAACTTTGAAGTGGGGATACCCATCACCCTCTATACAAGATGATTGATCAATAGTCACCAAGCCATATACATGTATGGAGGCACCTAGAAAGACATAGTGAGTAATTAGATATTATCGAAGGAAAACTAATGATATTCAGATGGAAAATGAATAAGTTTTTAGCTAAGGAAATTTTTTATCAATAAGGAATCACTTATTTCCATACAATAGAAATATTTATGGAAAATAGCCCAATTAATACCACCACCTAACCCACATTAAATCAAATGTAATAAAATATTGATTGAATCTAAAGTCTCTACTCTCTTTTACTTAACTACTACACCAACTAAGAATTCTAGATCCTAATAGGAGGTTACTAAAAAAATATAATAGAGTAAATTGAAGTGCTAAAGAAACCCCTAAGAAGAACCAATTTCTTAACAACTCAACCATCTTAAAAAATAAATGTATATGATGAGCTACTTTACCTATTTATATAGACAAAAATAATATTTTTCACTTATTAATAATACCTTAAAGAAATATTAACTTTTCATGTATCATTCAAAACTTATCCCTCTGCACCTCCAATCAAATCCCACATGTGAATGTGACTTGTGAATATATTTCATTTCATTTGCCTAATGTTTGTAAAAATAATTTATCCTAACCCTTCAATTATAAGTTAGTTCAAACCTATGAAAAATTGGCTACCCATGTATAAAATTATTCTTCAAAAGGCCACTAATATAAATATATTTGATTTATTTTAATTTATTTATTCATGTGCTTCGAATATAGTAACACCTTTGTGTCCTTCACAAATCTCTCTAAAATAGACTCCAAGTTGAGCAACTTATCTAATCTTAAATTACATAAAATTAGGATGACATTTCCCTCATTGAATAAGGACTCTACAAGTGTGGAAGTTATATTTTCAATTCTTCTTTTCAAGACTAAAAAGAGTTCATAATATGATCATTATCAAGAACATATGGTAGTTAACACTCCTCTATTGCATTAAAAATTCCAAATTTCTCATGGAGTGACATGCCAAGTTTTCTTTGAGATGCAAAAATATTATTCAACAATCCAACAATTTCATGAATATTGATAATATTATCTGGAGAATCTAGATTATAATTGGCATTTCCAAATATTGTGCCTAGAATATCACTCTAGGAAACCATGTATTCATAATAGGCCTTAAGGTAGTATCCTACTAAAATCTCTAATCCTTTACTTCATTTATGCTATTGTAGCAACTATAGGAATGATAAACCTTGTTCAATATAAAATATATCCTATGGTTGAATAAGCTACTTACTAAGTTTTCAACCTCTTTGCTTGAATTTTATTTTATATCTTCTTTGGACTGTTTAGCCTCTTTGAATTCCTCCTTCAAACCTTTTATTCTCAACATCAAAGAATTTCCATCTTTCTCAAACATTCCATTTGAAGGAGTTGGTGAATTTAAATTTTATTCTATTATGATAAAGGGATGTGCACTACCCTAGATTTAACATTATTACACTCAAACAATAATTTGGTATCTGTTTTGTACAACTTATCAAAATATTTCTATAGATTATTTTCTACTAGTTCACAAAATAGGGTATTTTTTACCACTAAGAATGCAACTTAGGGTGTATTAGTATCCCCTAAGCTCCTAAAATTTATATTTCCACCTAATTTTCCATGTCCTTGGGCCACCTATGACTTATTATATTTTTAACAATGTCCCATACGGTCAATTTTTCATATCTTTAATTGAAGACAAACAAAAAATATCATTCCTATGCCCACTCCTCATCTTCAAAGACATCCATTATAGTATATTTATTTCATTTGTTGTCTAATTTAAAGGTGGATGAAATTTCCCACCTAGGAAATAACAAGCAACCACACTCTAACTAATCTTCTTCCCTATTCTAGGGTCATGTTTGTAAGTTCAATCTCTATTTATTGTGCGATGCTTTTGCAAATATCCTCTTTATTGTATTCTTCCTTTTGTTTATTTTTATATTTCTTTCTTTTTAATGTAATTTTTTTTCATTTTGATCAACAAAAATTGAATTATCTAGATCTAAAAAAATTATCATTTGAGATGATTTTTCACATTCTAAATATCTCACATCCTACACCACCTACTCTCCCTCATCAAGATTTAGAAAAACCCTTCTTTGTGGGCTGATAAAAATAATCTCCCTCCTAGGAAAAGTAATGACTTGATTGGTTTGATCTTCCTCAAGGAAATATTCCCCAATCTAATATGTAACATAGTAACCCACTAAAGGTTGATAAATTCTAACATTTTGTGATCCTATAAGCCCTTGATCATAATAAATTGATGCGAAAGATAATCCTAAAACTAGAAATTATTTCCCAACCTCTTGTAACTCAATTTATTTCTCTTCATTTATAACTTTCATGGGGAATGGCTCTAGGAATACTCGATGGGGAAACACTCCAACAATGTCAACAATATCAAACATAATATTCACTCTCTCAATTGGGTCCTTGATGTTCAATAATTCCCATTATAAATTTTGTCAATAATTCTCTTCTATTATCTAGGAGAATGCTTCCCCATTTTCTTCTTTTTGGTCTCTTATCTTCCCTATTCTAGAAAGTTCTAATCAAGTCCTCAATTTAATTATATTCATTTTCATATTTTGATCTCCCCACAACCTTCCTAATTACATCAATGAAGTGCTTAGGATAATACCTCTTTCCCTTAGCCAAGTACATCCTATATTCCAATAAATTTTAGTCTAGGAAGTTTATACCTTCCTAGATGTTATGTCAAAGTAAAATAATTTTAAGCTTGGATGAAAGAATTATATCTTCCTTAGTGGTATCAAATGCATTTTATCATAAATTTTTAGTTGATAAATGGCCTCAAGGAAATTCACTCTCTTTGGTACCCAAAATTTAAAACTATGAGGTCTTACCTCATCCCATTGAACCCTAATTATTTTGGGGTCATGTGATAAAACCAATCACCCCAATTATGAACAACTCCTACCTCAAAATTAAAATACTTCAGTTTTAATAATCTAGTAAATTCCCAAGAGAGTATTCCCCTTTTATGGACCAACATGCCTATGATCTTGATTACAAAATGATATTCAAATGTGTCGTAATAAATATTTTTGTAATGAATATCTCATTTTTAGGTCCACCCCTCAATAAGAATGGGATTACCCTCTAATGATAAGGAATTTACTTTGAAAGTGGGGTCATATTAGTTATGTTTCAAAAATAATAAAATGTGGCATATGGAGGAGTACCACTTGAATGAGGTTATCCTTTTATCAATATTTAGTGATATAGTGTCCTTGTGAATTCCATATACTATGTATGAAGAAAAAACAAATAATTTATTCACATGGTTTTGCTAAATTTTAGCCAGTAACATCATCATCATCATGGAAATTTTTACTTGATAATCAATATCTCAAACCTAGTAGAGGACTATATAATTCTTTCTAAAATAGTCCTCAAACATATCAACATTGAAAGGCTAAATTTCTATAATAGGGATAGGAAATAATCCTTTAACTAGATCTCTTGGCCTATGATAGGGAAGCCACTTCAAATTATAACCATTGGACTACCCATTTTAGAGTACTAAAATAATTCATCTAGATAAATTTCCTCGCTAGCCATAGGACTCAAATTAAAAACTTCTTTTACCAACTTCATATTTAGAGCATGAAAGACCACAAATCCTTGTCTATATTTTAATTACATAGTATTAGGGTCATAATTAGTGTGAATGAAATATATGAGGTCTACATTGATGAATACATTTGGAACTACCAACTACCATAAGTCAAAAATCTAGATTTTACACATTGGAATGGGTCTCTCTAAGTAGTTGAAGCAATATTTAAAAAAATCACAACCATTCGATGGAATTAAAGTGTCCCTAATTATTTCAAACCTATATTGAAGTCTATTGGATAAAAAATAGTACCCTAGACATGCTTAGACTTCTTGATTGAATCAAGGAGTTGGTTTAATAGGCCTTGGTTTGAAATTCTCTTAGACTAGATTGAGTAGAGATTCAATACATTTTGGAATTACTGGGTTTTTTAGGGCTTAATAATGAAATATAGTTTGAACAACAATAATGAATTGAACACTTAAACAATTTTTAAAAATATATTAGAACTATGATTTCACAAAATTCATAGCGACACAAACCCTACAAAATTTCTAAATTGCATGAAAATTTTAGCTTCAAGTGACTTACTTATTACCAATCACTAAATTGTAGCAATTGAAACTTTCAAAGGATTTTAGTGCATGTAGAAGTAATTTCCAATATTTTTTCCCTTCCTAGTATTATATTGAATGTGAGAAAATAATTTAAGAATTAATGGTGAGGATATTAAATTCTTCAATTATTCTTGAATGTTAGTTATTGATACTTTTAATTAAGGAAGATCGATGGCTACCACACATCACAGTTTCATATATGATGGCTTCTTTTAAAATTGTGATGTGAAGAGAATTCGAAATTAAATAAACTTGGTAGGAATCACCTTTAAATCTTAGCTCTTGCACCTAGTGTTGTTGGAGAATCATACCTTTCATTTCAACCAATAGGATCATTGCGATTATCAGTTTGATTAACAAGTGGTGTGACAATACCGCTCTATCCTACTATTCACCTCAATAACTAAGGTCATTCCAAGCACTTGAGTATTTTTATTTTTATTTCTATCATGCCTAGTAGATATCATAGTGGTGCCCACATTTGAACCATGATTTGAAGATACTTCATGATGAAATAATTATTTTCCACCTATTATATCACCAATGTAGAGATCATATCCACATATTCTATAAAATAAAATGCATTACATATTGCAAGAGTTGGAAAGGGACCCATATGTAAAACCATCATGTGAAAGACCAATGTAATACAATAGAAAACTACCAACAAGAATTGTAATAACCCTCCGTTTTGTCCTTTTGATCGAATAGTGTTTTGCCCTTTTATGTTGCATTTTTTGTTAGTACCTTGACTATGGTACTCGACTTCTATTTGATCGCTATATATAAAGCGATGTTAATGTTATATTTTGATGTGATGGTATTTTATTATGATGTTATCAGTATGAAATGTTTTGGATTAGCATTATGGATGTTTGAATCAATGATTTTTTATGCTTTGGATTATATTAGTATGTTAGATTTTTCAGTTAGTTACACTGTATTGGTGAAGGGGATGGTATCGCATCACTCGCTTGTGAGCGCCCTGCGATTCCGAGATTTCCTCTTCATGGTGTGATTTAATTATGACATATATATGCATGTGGATATACTCTTTGTTCGCAGGTTGACAGGTACAGGATATCGACTCCACCTGGTTTCGCAGGTTCGAGCGTGTCCATTGCCCAACGGTATTTGATTGGGAGATAGTAGCTAGGTTTTTCATGCCAAGTCATCACCCTAGTCATAGTGTGTCATCGGGTCTTAGTCGGGTTATGTTGCTTTAATATTGGTCACTCTCTTCGATTATTTATTTGCAAGTTATAAATTGAAAATTAATTGCATTATGTATTTAAGTTGTTGATTAAATTAATCGGGTTATAACGTTATAGATGTTGTTTAATTTATTAATTAATTTAATTTCATTAATAAAATGATTGAATCTTGGATTAAGATTTATTTTATTAATTAATTAATTTGATTATGTTAAATTAAATTAAACTATGCAGTTTGAAATTTATGGACATTTTGTGTGAAAGTGGAAAATAGAAAAGATGGAATTGAAAAATAAAGAAAAAGGATTTAAATTTCATTTTAGAAAAGTTGGAATTCAAAAATTGAAAAAAATTCAAAAAAAAAGAAGATATTTTCTATTTTTGTTTTCAAAAATTGATGAGGGTTGGTGCATGGATATTTTGGGGAAAATTTTCCTTATTTTGGTTTTTCTTCACAAGTTTTTTTTTAGCAAGCTTTGAAATTTGAAAATAGAGGAGAGGAGGAATTGTTGCATTTTTGTGGATTGCAAGGAAAAAACCCATGTTGAATATGAATTTTATTTGCAAAAAACCCTCTTTAGAAATAAATTTCTTCAAGGAATGGAAATATGACTGTAATAATTCTTCCCATAATTTATTTGCCCAATTAGATTTAAAGAAAACATATATATTATATGTATATATGGATATATATGCATATATATATATATATATACATTGAGAAATATATATATATATATATATATATATATATATATATATATATATATAAACATATATACATACTGTTAAAATATTATTATTGAAGAAAACTAGAATAAAAAATGGGCAGATTTCTTTTAAAAATCCGCACTCGAAAAAAGAATGAATTTACGTTTTTTTGTTAGGGTTCTTTTTATAATAATTTTTTTTGGGGGGAGGTCGTTGGGGGCTCACCGCGCCCCCCATGGGAGGCGAGTGGGGGGAGCCACGCCCAACGCGCTCCCCTCTCCCCTCCACGACTGCGGCCAACAGGGATGACTGTGTTTACACACAGTCGCCCCCATTAATGGGTGTTGGCTATGTGTAAACACAGTCACCCATTGTGTATGGGGTGCGCGCGGACCAAGGTTGTACGTGGTTTTTTGTTTTAACTTTGTTTTTTTTTAATTATGAATAAATATTAATATTAATATTTTAATATTATATATTTATAATATAAAATATTAATATATGTGTATAATACATATAATATATATTAATATTTATTACTATAATATTAATATAATATATATATATTTATTATTATATTATATAATATTATAATATTAATATAATATATATTAATATTTAATATTATATTTTATAATATTAAAGTATTAATATATAAATAATTATATATGGGTATTATTTGATATACATATATAAGGAAGAATTATTTTTTTTGGTAATTGGATTATATAATTTTATATATATTTCACTATGGCATATTTTAAAAATATTAATTTAAATCAATGGGATGTTTTAAATGTACATGTGCGAATTAGAATATGTAGTTTTTAGTCAAATTATCAGTTGAAATTTTAAATGCATATTTGAAAGGTTAAACGTAGAATTGGCAAGAAATGTGTTTAGCATTGTAATTATTTAATGATTTATTTTGCAATAAACCTATGGTAATTTCTAACATTATATTCTGAAACGTAGAAATATAAACGATTACCTGTTACCATTGAAACAATTAGTGAAATTAAACTTTTGGTTTGAATTTCATCCTTCGATTGAAAGAGACGATATTTAATTCAGTTTTCTTAAGGCTATTAAGTACTGAATGTAAATGAAAGATGTGGATTTAGGAAATCCGAAGTAGATTTAATTCTGATTAAACTGCTTGTTTAAAAGTAATCTCTTATGTTATCGCCTTGGGGAAAAATGGTTAGAAGGGTTGTTAAGTCTTCCAGATGGGGATCTTATATTATGTCGGTTGTTGTGTCATGTTGTCAACCTGTTTTGAATCTCTTGGGTAGTGCATGGGAAGTTATCAATTATTTACCTGGTTTCCACGAACGGGGATGTTTTGCGCCTCCTTGGATTAGGAGTGGTTTATGTGAGTTGTGTCTCCTTGTAAGGAGTGACTTTGATATCTTGTTACCTCCAATGTTTGGAGAGGGTGTTGACTTATGTCACCTCCTGAGAAAGTAGTGGTCGTGATATTTTGTTTGTTGCACTTGGGTTCCCTTGGTGTTTGGTTTAGTTGGTATGTTGTCAAGTAGAAGAGTGGCTTCCGATAGGCGCCAGAGCCCAAAGAGGTAAAATGGATAACCTTCGAAGGTGTTTAATCAAGTGATAACTAAAACAATACTTAGAAGTTTAGGACTAACTTCTCACTAATCAAGATAATTTTGCCTCACTCATAGACACAAGGGCTAATTTAGACTTGGGATGCGTGGGAAGGCCTGGAATGGCAAGGCCATCTATCTTGTCTGTACGAAAGGTATTTGATTCCGCATGAGTGAGTATGGGACTTGGGATTCAGTTGAGGCCACCAGGATAACCCTTAGTGGGGGCCGAAGCCTGTGAAGATTCCCAAAGGTAAACCCATGACGAGCTGTGTGATGACACTCTATCTAAGACAACAGTTGGTATTTGATTTTATGGGTATGGTTTCCTTAACATACTTGATGTGACCATAGTTGGTATTTGATTATGTGTGTATGGTAATCATAACATATTCGATCTGCTTTATATCTAGAAGCATTGTGACCTGGTTAGAGTTGTACTTATGTTGTACTTGTGTGGTGAATGTGATTGGTTGTGTCAATTTGGTTCAGTTATGTGTTAGCTTGTGTCTAGAGGTAGATGGCCTTGGCTAGGATTCCTTGTTACTATCTCCTAGCACGGGGGGTGGGCCTTTGGGTTCCACTTGGTTGAGTGGCGTGCACCTTACTCCGTTGGATTCTTTCTTCATGTTCATATGGACGAGATTTCCTGTTGGAGAGCTCGTGGGATTCAGTTTTAGTTCTTGTTTTATTTCATTTCAGTTGTTCTTGTGATTCATTACCCCTCATTTGTTAACGAGGTGGAAAGTTGTAATTGTAATTATGTTCTTGGACTTGCCTCATTCGGGGAATGAGAGTTGTAACCATATAGTTTATTTATGGATTAATGAAATTGAAAGTTATCTCTTGTGCTTGAAGTAAATTATCTTAATTGGAATGTATGTGATTTATATCTTAATTAAATAAATGGCTTTGTTTAAATTCATGTTTTTTGTTGAGGTTCTATATAACCTCTGTCTCGTAACCTTAGAGGTTGTTGGAATCAATTAGTGAACTTTCTTATTAATTGTACTTAAACAAAATAAAATTAGTCTGTTTTTAAGTAGTTAATTACAACTTCCTCTAGGGTTGCGTGGCGAGGCGTTACAAGAATCTTATAGTTTCAAAATGGAACATATATAGGAATTAATAAACCAATAGTAGAATGTCAAATAAGAAAAAACACCACATAACATTATAATAACTAGAAAGTATGACTCATATCTTTAGTACAAATGAAACAATATTGATAGTTGTTGCAAGTATAAAGGTGTTGTTATTGATGTCAACAAGAAGTCTACAAAATGGTGTTGTCATTAATGTCAATTGTGGGATGAAGATGTCAAGGATATTGAGAGAATTGGGAAAAAGAGGAAAATAGGTTGTGCATGTGTAGTTGAGACCTTGAGGAAGTATTGTTAGTACATGGAGATATCTTTTTGTTGCAAATTTTGAAGATGAGTTGGAATGAAGTAATGAGCTTAAATGATGTCTCTATTACTTGGTTTACAAGTGCTTTTGGATATTTTTGATAAACATAATAAACTATGTTGTGCAAGTGTTCATAGTGTGCTCTGATATTTTTCTCTACATTTATTTTGTGTTGAAACTATGCCTATGTGGATCTTACAAGTTATTCAAGGTTTTCATAGGTTTCTATATTTAGAATTTTGGTTTTTGGATCATTGTACAATGCAAGATATTTTCACCAGTGTGTTAACCAGTTTTTCAGTGATGTTTTCTGTGGCTTGGGAGAAATATATTTTCTCTATGTTTCTCCATTGTTTGGCGTTAGGTTTTTCGGATTTAGGAAGTTTCTTATAATGCGTGTATATTTCTCTATTCAATTTTTCACCTTATTTTGTGATGTACAAAGTGAGTTTCATTTATTAGTATGCAAATAAGGGTTACCAGTTGTTCTAAGTTGAAGCATTTGTATGATGCAAGTTTCTATGAAGTGTTTGATGAATCTTAAGTAGTTCATGGATTATTTTGGATTGTGTTCAAGTGAATTATGTTGTCCAAAAGTTTTAGATTGAATTGAGGAAGTGTGTACTTAATTTTTAGGATGTTTTACATGGGTATTGGCCAACCTTGTGTTTAACACTACATGTGAAGCTTGTAGAAGTGTGTTGAAGTGTGTTGGGATCTATTTGGGTCCTAATTAAGTATTTATGTAGGTCACCTTCATTCCTATCCACTATAGGAATGTTTAGGTGGCAACCTATTTTTAATTTGTATGTATAATGGCTAGTTACCAAAATTGGAGAAGGTTTTTGAGGTTGAGATTGATATAAATATGTATAGTGTTGTTGTGAGATGATGAAGATGAAAGAAGTAAGAACAAAGATAGATGCGAGATTGATGTGAGTGATGTGTGTGATATGATTTTGAGTAGAGTAGTGTGAATTTCAATGTTAGGGTTCTTGAAGGTAGTGAGATGAAGGCATCCAAAATCATTCATGCAAGACTGCAAAAGTGTGTGAGCAATTTTGGGGGATTACTTGTTGCATTGAGAAGTATTTTTTGTGGTAGTGAGCCCTATCTATGAGCCTTTTGGGATAGTGTGTTTTATTCTAGCAATGAGCCCTTTTGTATTGATTTTTCTATTACTTATATTATGAGCTAATCCTCACCGTGGTTTTTCCCTTATTGGGTTTTCCACATAAATATGGCGTTCTCTTGTGTATGGTGTTGTGATTTTAGTTGTTGTTATCTACATTTCATGTTTAATCATATTAATAGAATAAGGGGTTAATGAATGCATGTGGATTTGATTATTGTTGAGGGTTTTGAAGGTTTAATTTTCTACAATTGATTCACCCCCCTCTCAATTGTCTTGTTCATTTCAAAAATTGGTATTAGAGCAAGGTTCCTTGAAGAAGAAGCTTAACCACTTGAGGTATAGCCAGGATGTCAAACAAGGTTGCTTTGGATTGTCCTAGGTTTGATGGCACAAATTATCTATTATGGAAGACAAAGATGGAAGGATATCTATCAGCTCAAGAATATGAGATTGAGAAGGCTTATCAGACTACATATACTCCACCTCTGAATGGTTCAAGTACAAGTGCAGAAATAAAGGCACATGAGAATAATGCTAAGGGAAGATTTATTATTTTGAATAGTCTTTCAAATATTGAGTTAGTGAAAGTTATGTTTTTGAAGACTGCTAAAGAAGTTTGGGATAAGCTAGAAAAAATTTATGAAGGAGATCCGAAGGTGAAGCAATAAAAGCTGCGGAACTTGAAGGCACAATTTGAAATGATGCAAATGTTTGAAGATGAAACAATTAAAGGATACATAAAGAGAGTTGATGAGTTGGTAAGTGTTATGAGAGGCCTTGGTGTAGCAGTCAAAGAATCTGAAGTAGTGGAGAAAGTTATTAGATCTCTTCTTGATTGTTATAGTGAAAATGTATCTGCTATTGAGGAAACTATTGATTTTGACAAGTATTCCAAAGATTAGTTGATTGGTACTCTAACTACATTTGAAATGAGAAAACTAAAGAAAGGTACAAAGGTAGAGACTACTTTCAAGGCTAGTAAATTAGAGAGGGTTGAAGATTTATATGGAGAAGATCTTGATGATTTGGAAGCTAACTTTGTGAGGAAGATGAAAAAGGGCACCGGTAAGTAGAAAGTAAACTACCCTTCAAATTTTTTAGCTATGGTGGTATAGGTCATTATGCTTCAAGATGTCCGAAAATAGCTATAAACAATAAGAATAAAGAAAAAAAAGGAAAAATGTTTAAGAAAGCTTACTATGTGAGAAAAGATGCTATTTTTTTTTTATGATAAATCTAAATATGGAGATTTTGATGATAATGAATGTTTTTTTTTGGCTATAAAAGAAGAAACTGGTTTTGCTAACCTTGAAATTTGTGTGAAGGAAAGTGTTATGGAGATGAAGGATAAGGTTGAAGGTACTTTTTTATCTACTTTTCATGTCAAAGAGGATAAGAGTTACTGGATTGTTGATAGTGGCTTCTCTAATCACATGACTGGAGACAAAAGTAAGTTTGTTAAACTTGAAAAGTATGATGGAGGATTAGTTAAATCTAGAGATGATTCATGAGCTAAGATTTGTGGAATAGGTTCAATTGGTTTTGATGGCAAGCATAATACTAAAAATGTTTACTATGCTAAGAGTTTAAGACATAACCTTTTGAGTGTTGGAAAAATGTGTAGCAAGGGATATAATCTTGTGTTTAAGGATGAAACATGTGAGATCCAAAAAGGGTTCAGAATAGTGATTTCTTCTAGTAAGAGAACATATGGAAACATCTATCAGCTTAAGGTGATGATGGTCATTGATTTATGTCTCATATTAATGATAGTTGGTTATAGCACCAAAGGATGTGTCACATGAATTTTGATAATTTGGAAAGAATTAGTTCAGTTCATGCAGTGAGAGATTTACTTAGAATCACAAAACCTATCAATGTTGTTTGTGAGAGTTGTCAATTTGGAAAACAAACAATAAGTAGCTTCAAGGGAAAGAAATAATTTTCTATTAGACTATTGGAATTAGTGCATATAGATCTTTGTGGTCCTACTAGAGTGAGAAGTCTACAAGGTGACATGTACTTTATGATTTTGATTGATGATTATTCTAGAATGACATGGGTTACATTTCTTAGAGAGAAATCCGATTCATTAAATGAATTCAAGGAATTTAAAGCTATGGTTGAGAATGAATTGGATCTAAAAATCAAATGTTTGAGGTTTGAAAGAGGTGATGAATTCACCTCCAATGAGTTTAACATGTTTTGTGAAGTTCATGGAATAAAGAGGAATTTTTCTACCCCTAGAAATCCTTAGCAAAATGGAGTTGTTGAAAGGAAAAATAGAATTGTTCAAGAAGCTAAAATGAATATGATGAAAGAAGAAAATCTACTGGAAATCTACTGGAGAGAAGCTATACATATTACTATTTACATTCTTAAAAGAGTTCAAGCTAAAGTTAACAACACAAAGACTCCTTATGAGCTATGGTATGGAAGGATTCCTCCTGTGAAGTACTTTAGAGTGCTTCAAAGAAAATGTTACATCAAAAGAGAAGAAGAAAGATTAGGAAAGTTTGATGCAAGGTCAAATGAAGGTATCTTCCTTGGATATTCTATTACAAGCAAATCTTACAAATGTTACAACAAGAGGCTAAGAAAGATAGTTGAAAGTGCAAATGTTAAAGTTTATGAAAACTTGCAAAATTCTATTGCAGTGGATGGATATGTATTAGATGAACTTGATTGCAGATGTAACACCCTGCTGTGGAACCTGGAAAATGTTATGACATTCTCATTAAACAACTGATTTTTTTTTTTTTTTAAAATAGATAACATGTGAGAACAACATAAATGTTTAAGAGGTCCACAACTACGCTACTAAGTAATAACAAAAAAACTCCACCATAGCCATATATAAATAAACTCATGAGAATTCATGACCAAATATAAATATACAATAAGAGTTACATACAATAATTGAGATTGTGAAAAATCTTAGAATAATACAAGTATCGATACAAATCATCTCATGTACATCATGAGTGTAATACAATAAAGAATAAGATGTAGAAAAGAAGACGACCATGCCCACGAACTCATCAAAAAAACTATGCTCTGCAACCACTGTGCATTCTGGATCCAGCCAAGAAATCCTGTCACGAACAACACACTTGTAGGGGACCCAATGGAGAATGTGGCACGTTCCTCCCAACCGTGTGGAGCTCGAAAGCCCACCCCCCGTGCTAGGAGATAGAACAAGTCCTCAAGTCATACAAGCCACAAAAGTGACAACATACAACACACAGTCGACAATCATGACATCACAACTGACAAATTCTTAGTACCTTAGTTAATGTTTTCACATAAATACCAACTTCCGAGAGGTTACCCATGAAACCACTTTCAGGTCTGGCCCCTAACGGAAGCCACTCCTCCTAAGGTACAGCTCCTCAAAAAGATTAAAATAATAAGACAACATGCATGCAACAAGAACTTCTTACACAAGGACCTATAGTCAACCAATCCAATAAATAACCATAATGACATAACATGTATGGCAAAACTTCCGCAAATGCATACTCACATAACATGGAATACAAATGCTCAAAATAGTAACACAATGACATAACGTGCATGGTCCACGCTCCAACTCAATGATCAAGATAAGGTCTCCATAATAATTTAGACAAAATATTTCAAAAATGACAATTCAACTCCTCTGGAAAAACAATATACTAGCGTCAACCTCAAAACAAAGCAGGGATAACACCAAGAAAGAACACCTCCAAAACATAATCCACTATTCTTATTTAAGGACTTCAATGGTATATTACCAACCCATATAATAAAACTAAGAGAGTAATAAGGCCGCAAATAACTCCTCACAATCCTAATGCTTTTATCACACTATCTTATATAAGATCAACCCAAAGATTACAAACACTTAATATACAAATTCAATATCCAATCATTATAACCAAATGAGGAAACACAAGGTTCTATCATTAATTAATTTGTAATCCCATTCTTATTCACTATAATTATAGTTTAACAATAAACCATTTCATCAAGAAGGTACCTAACATACTAACCCTTAATCTCAATAGTAAATAATTGTTAAAATTAAGCATCTATAGAATTAATAACAAAATTCTCATACACCGATTACAATTAAATAAAACCATCAACGTATCACCATTTTATTTTTGTTAACTAAAACATTCTACAATCACATTATAAATTAAATAGTGATTATGAATAATTACATTAGTTCCTCTAATAATCACTCATAACTTAACAACCTTGACATCCCAACATTAATTCTACCAACAAACTTGATTATAAGTTATTTTAGACATTATGTATTTATATTTAATAACTTACCATATACCAATTTACGTTTACAATAAGAATAATAGTAATAATCTATATTATAAATTAAAGTGGTATTTATTTATATGACATTATTAATAACAATTTCAAACCTATATTCCAAGATTCGATGGACTAATGTTTAAAATCAACAAAAAACAAAATATTTATATGCTAATACTATTAACATCCCATGCGAGTCAATGTCGAAGCATGATAGGTAGTCGGGATACCATCGACCAACTTAAGTTAAGTCAGTGATCAAATTGCATGTGAAAACCATGCAGAAAGGTACACTGTGCCAAGAAGATACTACAAAGGACATACACACAACAACTAGTAAAACAAAGAAGACTTATTAATTACAACAACTCGATCAACACCATGCAAGGAGCTCTGACAACACTTGGTTTGATAAGAGGTATGTACTCTGGTAAAACATGCATCTGTGTACATTCAGGTTAAGACAATCCACAAAAAACATGGATTCCAACCAACGTGAATTCTACTTGTTAGCCATGACATTAAGGTTCCAACAATACGCTTGTAACATGGATAAAGAATGAATGAGGCATGACTGGGTCGATAGAGACAATGGGAAAGCAATGCCAAAGTAAGGCTTAGGTAATCTATCAGGTCGCGACATCCTATAGAAACAATACACATACAACCACAATTGCAAAATATCTAAAGCCTTACACTCACAATACAAATTCAACAGGAAAGACAAGTTCAGGGTTAACATAAGATTAGAGAGGAAGAAACTATGACTACAGTTCAACAAAATAGCGATCAGGATCTCTCTCAAAAGTATACATCGACGATACAGGTTCTGTGCATGCAACAAACACAAAAGATATAAACCCTTTCAGATCACTAAGAAATGAGAACATCCATACAAACCGACTCCTTCACATGAAATCTAGACAAAACTACGATAGATAGATACAGAGGTCGCAGTTTAACAACAATACAATGAACATGAGGATATATATAAAAATGATAACCACAAAACAAGTTCCCTACAAATTTCTTCATGAATTCCAATTTGCAAAACAGATCCAACAACATATTTATATACAACCTGGGAAATTTGACGGGGAAGAACAAGAATGCATGGTAAAAAATATAACGGATTAACTGGTCCAAAAATAGAAGAAATATCAATGAGAGATTTGAATATCAAAGAAAAGAATCCCAGGAAAACAATGTTTCCAGATGAGAACATCATTTTGAAGCAAATCCACCATGTTTTCTTGTTTATTTTTTTTGTAAACACAATCAATTTTCATAATATTATTTTTGTTTCCTAATCAATCATGATACCATTGCAATTATTCAGATATTGACATATTTCAATTTTCTATGGTGTATACAGGGTTTGAAGATGAAATCTTCATAGCATAATTTAACATGTTCATATCAAAATATACTTTGAAAATTTATCAAGAAAAGAACTTGAGAGTTTTTCCTCAGAAACGGAGAATGATTACAGCAAATCCCAACAAATTCAAACCTTCAACTTTCCACAATATGAACGCTGACTTTAACAACAATTTGCAGCTTCTCTAATCAACCCCAAAACCCAAATTTCTAGAAAATATCTTTTGTGAGAACAAAATTTTTGCTTCCTAACTTTCGAATATCAAAAACTGTGTGTGCAAGAATGATATTTTTTCAAGATTATATCCTTTTTCCATTTTTCCAAAGTCACAAACTTTAACTTTCAGTTTTAGCATGCAATGCATGCATCAATTAAACTCAATAGACACTAAAAGATTAACAAGATATTTTCAACTTTAGATCTCTACTATAAGTTCCATTTTCGAAAACGTCAAAATGAATAATGAAATCAATTTACAATTAAATGATCTTTTCAAAAATAAGATATTTTTAACATTTCAATCTAATCACTTAATAAACTAAAATAGCTTTTCTAATTTAATTATTTCATTAAATCAATAAAGCAACATTACTATTTTAATTAAAACATTAAAATAATCTAAATTAACATAATAAATGAATTATAAACTCAACATTAACAAATGACTGCAAGCACACGATGAACAGGTGAAATGACAAGAGGGTAATGATAGATACTCATTATTTTCATAACGATGGCTAAGGACAAAGGAAAATCCTATCTCCCATTGATAATTCTATTGGGTCATGGCATGCTTAGACTTGACAAGTAGGTGGAGTCAATGACTGTACCTGAAAGCTGCATAACCCTACACGATTTATCCAAAAAATTTATAAATATGAAAACACTCCATGAAGAAGAATCGCGATATAGCAGGGCACTCACTGATGAGTATTGCTAAATCATCTCCTTCACCAACTGACGTAAACATACAACTAACATAATAGCATCATGTATAAAACATAACAACATAGATAATCATCATAAAATGTCATCTCATGAAAGGAAACATCACATCACAAAATATAGTGTATCATGAACCGAGTTTCACAACCGGTCATGTAAACCATGACATAAAACATCGAAACAACATAATGTCAAAGATCTAATGGCTAACAGTGTCACAAAAAAACTAAAATAAATGCGTCATCAAGATGGTCACTACAACAGAGAAGAAGATAAAAATCTGATGAACAAGAAGTGCAAAATGAAGAGGAAGAAGCTTCAGAGAAGACCCCTAGGACCCCTAAGTATGTGCAAAACAATAATTTTGAAGATAAAATCATTATAGACAAGAGGAAAGGTGTATTGACAAGAAGAAAAGTTGTTGAAGTTGAGGTAAATATGTGTTTACTTTCTAAAGTTGAAGCTAAAAGAGTGAGTGAAGCATGTTAAGATGAGCATTAAATGAAGGAAATGGAAGAAGAACTTATGCAGATAGAGAAAAATAGACTTGGGAATTGGTCCCTAGACCGGAAAACAAAAACATAATTGGAACTAAATGGGTATTCAGGAACAAGCTAAATGAGAATGGAGAATTAGTAAGAAATAAGGCAAGACTTGTGTGTAAGGGTTACTCACAAGTGGAAGGAATATAATTTGAGAAGACTTTTTCTCCTATGGCTAGGATGGAAGCTATCGGATTTTTTTTGGAATTTACAACACATAAAGACTTTAAGTTTTTTCAGATGGATGTGAAGTCTGCTTTTCTAAATGGTGAATTGGAATAAGAGGTTTACATGGAACAACCGAAAGGATTTTAGTTGTTAGATTAACCGAATATGGTATCTAAGTTGAAGAAGGCACTATATGGATTGAATCAAGCTCCTAGAGTTTGTTATGCAAGATTGGATAGATACTTGTTACAACAAGGATTCAGTAAGGGCACTACAGATAGTAATATTTACTTTAAAATTGAGGAAGTCAAAATCTTGATAGTAGTAGTATATGTGGATGATATTATATTTGGTGGAAATGAGGCCATGTGTAACAAGTTTTCAGAGGAAATGCATAAGTAATTTGAAATGTCAATGTTTAGGGAGATGAATTTCTTTCTTGGGCTACAAATCAATCAAACAAATAAAGGGATATTAATTTCACAATCTAAGTATGTCAAAGATATGTTGAAGAAGTTTGGAATGCATGACTCCAAATAGGTATGTACTACTATGGTGACTGGTTGTAAACTAAGCAAAGATGATGACTCACCAAAGGCTAATTAGAGAAAGTACAGATTTATGATTGGTGGATTATTGTATTTCACTGATAGTAGATTAGATATCATGCATGTAGTTTGTCTTATAGCTAGATTTCAAGAAGATCCTAAAGAAACACATGTTACAGTAGTGAAGAGGATATTTAGATACTTGAGAGGCACTCTGGATTATGGCTTGTGGTATCCTAAGGATACTAATTTCATATTATGTGCTTATACAGATGTAGATTGGGATGGTTGTGTTGATTACATGAAAAGTACAAGTGGTGGTGCATTCTTTCTTGGATGTAGATTGGTGTCATGGTTGAGTAAGAAACATGATTCAATTTCTTTATCTACTACAAAAGATGAGTATATTGTAGCAACATTATGTTGTACACAGATATTATGGATGAGACAAACATTGAAGGATATAAGAGTTTTGTATGATGAGCCTATATCTATCTTTTGTGATAATACAAGTGCAATTAAAATTTCAAAGAATCTAGTGATGCATTCAAGGATAAAGCATATATTTGTTAGGTATCTCTTTTTGAGAGAGAAGGTTATGGAAAATGAAGTGAAGCTTGAGTATGTTCATTCAAAGGATCAGATTGTTGATATATTTACTAAGGCTCTTCCTAAGGATACTTTTGAGTATCTCTGGGAGAATTTGGGGGTTATTGCCCCTCCTCTCTTGAACTAGATGCATATGGAGATGCATTAGTCTAGTGGATCTATGGATATATCTCTTTTTTGGACTGATGTTGGTGGCTACCTCTTATAGGGAGTAGGTATTGTCATGGGTTGTCATTGAGTTGTTGATTTAGTTAGGTGTACTCCTAAGGGGGATTATTTAGAGAAGGTATTTTGGTTTAGTGTCAAAGGGGGAGAACAATGCAAAACATTTTATCCTTTTCCATTGATGTCAAAGTTGGAGAGAGAATCATTTGAAAAAGTAGAGAAAGTTGTATATATTGTCAAATCATTCAGGGGGAGAAAAAGAAAGTGTGTTCAGAGTTGTGTTGTCTTTGGTGGATTTTCACATCTTGTGTTTCCATCAATGAAAAGGGGGATATTTCTGAAAGTATGAAGGTGTTGTCATTGATTTCAACAAGAAGTCTACTTATTGGTGTTGTTATTCATGTAAACTGTGGGATGAAGATTTTGAGGATATTGAGAAAATTGTGAAAAAGAAGAAAATAGGTTGTACATGTGTAGTTGAGATCTTGAGGAATTTTTGTGAGTACATGGAGCTATCCTTTTGTTGTAGAGTCTTAAGATGAGTTGGAATGAATTAATGAGCTAAAATGATGTCTCTGGTACTTGGTTTCTAAGTGCTTTTGAGAAAAATTGATAAACAAATTAAACTATGTTGTGCAAGTGTTTATAGTGTGCTCCAACATTTTTCTTTGTGTTTCTTCTATGTTGATGTTATGCCTATGTTTATCTTATAGGTTATTCTGCTATATTCAGAATTTGGGTTTCTAGATCATTGTACAATGCAAGATATTTTCACCATTGTGAGCCAATTTTTTAGTGATGTTTTATGTGGCCTGGGAGAAATGTATTTTCTCTATGTTTCTCCATTGTTTGGCTTCAGGTTGTGTAGATTTGGGAAGTTTCTTATAATGCTTGTATCTTTTGTATTCTATTTTTTACTTGATTTGGTACAATACATAGTGAGTTTCATTTATTACTATGCAAATAAGGGTTACCAGTTGTTATGAGTTGAAGTGTTTGTATGATGCAAGCTCAGATGAAGCGTTTGATAAATATTAAGTAGTTCATGGATTATTCTAGATCGTGTTCAAGTTAATTATGTTGTTTAAAAGTTTTGGATTGAATTGAGGAAGCGTGTACTTAATGTTTATGGTTTTTCGCATGAGTGTTGGTTGAACTTGTGTTTAACACTACATGTGAGGCTTATAGAAGCATTTTTAAGTGTGTTGGGATCTATTTGGGTCCTAACTAAGGATTTATGTAGGTTTCCTTTGTTCTTATCCATTGTGGGAATGTTTAGGTGTCAACCTATTTTAAATTTATATGTATAATGACTAGTTGTTGACATTAGAGAAGGTTTTTGAGGTTGAGATCAATATAAATATGTATGTTGTTGTTGTGAGATGATGATGATGATGAAATAAGTAAGAATAAATATAGATGCAAGATTGATGTGAGTGATGTGTGTGATTTGAATTTGAGTAGAGAAATGCAGATTTAAATGTTAAGGTTCCTGAAGGTAGTGAGATGAAGGCATCTAAAATCATTCATGCAAGACTGCAAAAAAGTGTGAGAAATTATGGTGGATTCCTTGTTGCATTGAGAATTTTTCTTTGTGTAGCATTCTTCTTCTATTTTTTTTATTCTTTATGTGGCAATGAGCCCTAGCTATGAGCCTTTTTGGACAATGTGTCTTATTCTGACAGTGAGCCCTTTTGTACCAATTTTGTTATTACTTATATTGTGAGCTAATCCTCACCATGGTTTCTCCCTCATTGTGTTTTCCATGTAAAGTTGGTGTTCTCTTGTGTATGGTGTTGTGATTTTAGTTTCTATTATCTATATTTCATGTTAAATCATATTAACAAAATAAGGGGTTAATGAATGCATGTGGATCTTATTACTATTGAGGGTTTTGAAGGTTTAGTTTGCTACAACTGATTCACCCCCTCTCTCAGTTGTCTTGTTCATTTCAACAATAGCTTAATTTTTGACATAATTACCTCTCATAAAAAAATTAATAATAAGGGCATGCATGATGCAATGATAAATTAACATGTATAAATTAGATGAGAGCATTGAGACATAATATAACCATAACTTGATGCATAAAGTGACCATGGGAAATTATAATTAAGTAAATTAAAGGGGATAGTAATATCATGAAGACCATGAAGACCAAATAGTAAACTTTAAGTGTGATGGAGGGAATATTCAATCAATAAGGAATTAGAAGAACACATCAATGACATTATAAAGGATGGACACAACATGAGAACTAAGGATTTAGAAACACAGTATTAATAAACTTAAAACCCTTAGAAACTGGAGACATCAAGAACCTAAAGTTTTTAGGAAATATAGAACACTCCACACTATGAGGAAATGGTGTAGAGAATCTAAAAGGTGGCGAAATGGATTTAGGTATATGTTGACATAAAGGTGGATTCAAATAAAATTTAGGTTTGTCTTTGGCAGGTGAATAATATATGTTAATTTATAATGTATTGGAGTAGAGCTTGATAAATATATGATGGTAGGTGTAGATGTAATGGATAGTAGAAGAGAGAGTATTAATATATATAACACTAACATTAGATAGGTCTAGTGGAGTGATTAATGGTGGGAAATCATGGATATGAGGAAGAAAGGGAGATTTAAAAAGAGCTAGGACCACTTTATTTATTTGATATATTGAGTTATTAAGTTCCTTAGGTGGAATATAGGGTGTAGGGATAGAAGAGGGAGGTGGAGGTAGATAATATGGCACTAGGATAGAAGGTGGTGGTAGGGTGGGTTAAAAATGACATGAGTGGTGATATGATGATGATGATTGAATCAAGCCAACTAATTACATCTAGTACATATTCTAGCTATAGAAAGGAGGTGTTATGATCAATTGATACATGGTTTTATTTCCTCTACATTCTTGAATAGAAAGGGAGTAACACAATTAAAACCTAGATTTTGAGTGACTATATTAGGTTTAAAAGAAGAAAAAGAGAAACCACTAAAGTTTGAGTGACCATAGGAGGTATAAATGGAGCTAATGAAGGAATGGAAAAATAAATATGACTCAATTTTATATATGGTAGTTACAATAGAAAATCAATTTGAGGTTATAGGAAGCTATAAGGGGAGACCAAAAATTATCTAAGGAGAAGCTATCCTAAATTGCAAGTGGTCGGTACCACTATGAACATAAAATGTGTACTAGACCACTATAAGTAAAATTCAAACATTTATGAATAATAGATACATAAAAACTTGCATCATAGTGAGCCATGGATGGCTCAAGAGGATTTTAAAGTGATTTGAATTAGGAATGGTGCTAAAGGAGATAGAAAAGGTCTTTGTTCCTATCTATATGGAAAGGGTAATAGAACTCATGGCTAGAATGGAGAGGTCTCAATGCATGCATATAGATATTTTAAAAGGATCATAAATGTCACTATACTATTGGTGAAGTATAGGAATTTATCTATCACTATATTTAGCATGCTAATTGGTTTAACTAAGGTGTTGTAAATGGTTTTTTGGTTAAAATAAGAAGGTAGGTAGAGAGGGACACCAAATATCTAGTAAATACACTAGATAAATAAAAATAGATGATGTGTTTGGGAACTTATCTAACCTAAGGGCCTCAAGATGGAATGTATACCATGCCCACCATGCTAATATATCTTGACAAAGAAAAGATAGATTATCTATCTAGCACTAGAGAGGTAGAAGTGATATGGATTGATGAATCATGATTTGTGGTGGGGTTAATACACTTGGTGGATGAATGTTTCAAAAATGGGTTAGTATAGATTTTAATTTTTTGATTTGGTAGTATGATAGATTTATTACCTCCATCATTCACTCTAATGACTTGGATGACATTGGACTTAATAAGATCTTGAATTAAGTTTTTCAAATATATACATTTATCCATGTCATGAACAAGTACATGGTATAACATAAAGCCTTAGAGTCATACGTAGGTGGGTTTGGTTTGTTTTGTATCTAGGGAGTTGATAGTGAACACATACACCACATTTTTAGAAAGGAGTTGTTGCTTAATATAGTATATTGAATTACAGAGTGGTGTGAGATGATATTTTTTAATTTTATAGTTAAGGTCATCACCAAAGATAAAGGAAAGGTTGTATCAGCATTGTTGATGACAAGAAAAAAATAATTTAATTTTGTCTTTTTATATTTGTTTGTAAATGATGAAGAGGGTCTAGATGATATAGTAGGAGATTAAGAGGCATAATGGAAATCCTTGAATTGGTTTATTTTTTTATTGATAATCTCACAAGGAATGCCATGAATAAATTTGGAAATTATAGATATCACATGAGTAAGATCTTATCCCAAATAAAATGTTGAAGGTTTCCAATGAAATATTTTGCACAATAGAGTCAAGAAGTGCATACAAAATTCATGAAAACTATTTATAATATTAAAAGATCAAGTATGTGACTTTCTCATTAGCATTATATATGTAGTGAATTAAGCTAGTAAACATGTCATGTAGGCCAAGTTTCACTTGAATTTTTTATAAGAGTTAGTTAATAAGTTGATTTAATGATAGAATAAAATTATCAATAAGGGAGAAAAATTAATACAACACCATGTATTTTAGTGAACATAGAATTTTTTCTAATATATTGTCCTAAAATAGAAAATAATGCATAAGGTAGTGAACAATAAAATGTGAGATTATGGATCTACCTTACTATTGTATTTTGAAAGAGGAATTTCAAATATTATAGGAAGGGGTGTAGGTAGGATCTCAAGTGATAAAAAACTATGGTGACAGTATATGGTTGTTATAGGTCACAAGATAGTAGAGAGTGAAGAAAGTTATTATTTTAAGATTCCCATGTTTTGCATAAGTTAGCTTATAATAGTGTATGTGGTATGTAATGACACAATAGTAGTAGTAAGTGCATTTGAATGTGGTTGTGAAACTAATGGTTGTGATATAATGGTTTTTTATGGGATGTCCTATGAGGTATAAAGATGAATGAAAAAAAAAAGGTAAATAATTGAGTTTTAGGAATATGCCCATATGATAAGATGGGGTTACATGTCAAAATCATAGAAGTGGCCACATGTGAGATATTCATCATGTGGGAACTTAGAGTCAACATGGATAGAGAAATTTGGTTTTGTGTATTATTTGAGAGTCTTAGGATTTCTCATAGGTATCCATTATTGTGAAAATGTCGTTATTCACAATTAAGGCTATGCCACATAATAGATAAAATCCTTTTGAATGGTTGCATAACATAGTACTCATGGCATCAAGAATGTGTCCATAGGTTATATGCACACACTTAACAACAATGAATGTGGATTGATAATTTGAAATATGCTTGTCAAGTTGGTGCACATCAAATTGAGAGAGCATATAGAGATAATTTTTTTGGTTGAAATGTCCCTTGACATCATGATATGTGGTGATGAAGGTAGATAGTTAGTGAATAGTTTTAATGGTTGGATAATATGAGAAAATAGACAAATCCAAAAAAAATCAAATAGGAGTAGTAGGTGGTTTGGAATGAACCATGTTTAAATTTCAAACACTTTTATGAATTATAGGATCAAAAAAAGATATTGGGTTGTGAATCTCATAAGAGATGAAGTGTAGAAACTTCATAACACCCAATGCAAGATGATGTAGAGTATTTAAGTTGATTTAATTATTTTGAGATGAATTGGAAGAAAAGAATACAATTTTTAAAGCATTTGATTTACTAAAATGTGATATAGAAAAAATGGTTTAATGTAGAATGTTATTTATCTTATAAACTAAATGTTTTCAATATAATACACTAGGATAAAACTATTTTTATGAAAGGATTATTTTGTTGACATGTTAAATATAGAAAGAAAAACATACTACCAAAATTATCCTAGGATGTTTTAGTCTTGGAAATTATAACTTTCCACAAAACCAAAACAAAATTAAATGATAAGAATTTAATTTACAAAAATCTAAAGCATAGAATTGAAAAACGTTTATAATCATAATTGAAAAACTTAGAGGAACCTATAGTCAATTTTTTGAGTTCACTACCAAGGATGTCTACATGATGCACAATTGTCTATTCAATGTACTATAATTTGTACAAAACATTATAACACATATCGTTGGTAAAATGTGTTTTCTCTCATAAAGGTCATCCCCAACTATACACAAGAAATGAGGACAATATAGTATCAATCCAAAGGAAAATAGAAATTAAAGGAAATAATATAATATGTGTATTTTATGAAATAGAAATTATAAATAAAAGGAAAACATAATATGCAAGCCATTGTGTGATTGAGAGATCCAACATAACCTATGAAAAATATAAACTGAATGGTTGAGGCTACTTAGGATATTTCCATGAATAATCAAGCCCCTATTTTGGTCTTTCAACCTCCATGGGTGGGAAAGGTAGAATATTGATAAAGAATAGTATGCTCTTTTTCTATGTATTTAGAAACTAAAAAATAGTGACAACAAGCTATAGATATTACTCTCACATCTACAAAGAGCAATAACTAGTGTGTGCGTGAGAGAGAAAGAGTAGATGAGAGAATATAAAACCCTAATAATGTCAAGAACACTATAATATATTTTACAATAATAAAGGAATTAAAAGAGAAGTCAAGAGAATTATCACCTCAAGAAATAATGTAGAGGTGAAATCTACAAAAAATCCAAGAATAAGACCACCTATATAAATGTAGACAAGCCAAGGAAAACCCAACTAGATGTAGAGTTCTTCAAAAACCTTCAAGTAAAGTTCATGAGTGTTGGTGTGTTGATTAAAATAATTATTTAATTCCAAAGGAGATATGTTTCTATATGGGAGATCAATAATGCTTAATATTTGGTTGATTGCTTGATTAATAGATTGATCGATTCAAAATTGTTTTTTGGAGAGAATATAAGAGGGTTCAAGGTCTCAAGGATCCATTTAGATTACCTTTGACCTAGACACAAAAAGAGGTGGAAAAACACTAAAAACCTATTAGTTTAAAATTACCTATTGTGGGATGCTACCACATAGTACCTAGTCAACTATAACTTATGAATGTTCTAAACACTAGGAAAAGGTAAGATTAATGCAACACAAGTATTTTTTATATAAAAGAGAACATGGGAATTCATAAAAACAAGCATAAACTTATTACCATGGATGGAAAAGGATAAGAGAAGGGATAAATGAGCATAAAAGCATACTAGGGGATACATACACCAAAGAATCCCAAAAAATATGTAGGCTATATAATTTTCTATGTTACCAAGATATACTAAGACCTTCTTTTAATCTCACTTCATATGCATTTCCTAAATATTTTTTCTAATGATCTTAGAAGGTTTCAATTTCTTCCTTTTGAATTTATTATATGCTAGTAGGAAAGATTTTTTCTAAGGTATTTTATTACCTTATATCCTAATTCATATTCCTTGTATCTCATCTTCAAATCTACATTTTATATTCAAACTCATCTTTTCTAATTTAAATCTCACCTCCTCATGTAAATTCTTCATGTTTTCTAAATAATATTTTTCTATAACTTTATTATTCTTGATGAAATTTCTCAACTCTAAAATGTTTGTAGGGATTTTCACTACACAATTTTAAGTGGTGTTTTTTTGTACTTTTATTTATAAAATTACTATAATAAGATTTAACTTTATCTAAAATTGAATCACATTAGCCTATATTTTTACTTGTTAGACATCTCAATATATTTTTTGAAACTTGTTTCTAGCTTCTATCCATCCACTAGTCTATGGATGATATGTTGAACTTAACTTTAACTATGTATTCATATTCTTCTACAATGTTCTCCAAAAATGAATAATAAATTTCACATCACTATCTAATAAAATGTTAGTAGGTATCCTGCGCAATCTCACCACTTCTTTAAATAGATCGACTATATATACAAAACCACATTTTTTTCTCAAAAATAAACCATCTTATAAAATATAGCAATAAATACAAAAATAGAATTAACTCTTCCATAAGTTATTATTAATCCTAAAATAAAATCCATATTTACATTGATATATGGTTTCTAAAATATAGGCAATGACTAATATAAAAAAAAAAATTCCAACTATTACTTTTTAAAATTTGGGAAATTCTATAGTTCACACAAATTCCCTAACATTCACATTTTGTTTAGGCCAATAGTAGTTTTCAAGTTTACTAAAGCATTTTTCTCCACAATAAAGTGTCTTTCCAATCCTCCACAATGTTTCACTTTGACCAAGTCTTCTCTCAAGAAAACATTAGGAATGTGTAACTAATTACCTTCAAACAATAAATCAGATTGAATTAGATAATTTGTTGGAGTTGATAATGAACCCCATAGTTCTTAGTGATCCTTTGCAACCAAAATGCCTATAAAAAATGACAGATCAAAGCAACTAATTTTTATGCAACCAGGAGAGTAAAGATTGAATCCACACAAGTATCACACAAGCATATGATGTTGAGATCAACTTGCAACTCTAAGTGAAGTGAATGGAATTATTACAATGATGTGCATGCTTATAAAAGCATAAAAAATCAAACCCTAGATGAGGATTGCATTAGATTGTGACAAGTTTCTTAATCTCATGTAATGAGACAACTAGACCTGTAATTATCCCAATCTAATAATAAAAAAGCACTCCTAAATTTAGCTTAAGTAATTAAAGTAATAAGTGACTTAATAATTAATTAATGATAAATTAATTATCAATTGATTATCCTAATTAATCCAACACCCCCTTAAGATCAACTTAGGGAGAAGCTATAAAACCCTGATGTAGAATGCAATGATGGATGCATGGATGGGTCCTAGATACACATCCTGATGAGGTACCCATGTATAAATAAATGAAATCTGTCGCAACTAAAGAAAATAAGAAAACCACATGGGAAAAAATCCTCTCAAAAAGATAAAAAGAAATGACTGTACTAGTGAAATAAGTATAGAAGTAAGACTCAATGTTAGCCCCCAAGGGATAATTCTATCATGCAAGTACAATAGATGTCCCCTTGATAGGAGAGAGAAAATAAGGATATGAATCCCCCCATAAAGAATTAGCTCTTGTGTCAATGATGAAAACTTGAAGATGGAATATGGTCCACTACTTGCAAACAACATTTCTCCCCTTAATAAGAAATAGATCCATTGGTGATTGGAGAAGCCAATCCAAAAATATTGGTGAATCAAGAATCCAAATCCAAATAATGTGTGCCTCTAAAAAGTGCTCATGTTTCCACACGTCAAAAAGAGATGATTTCAATCTAGAAACTAGTGAAGATTGATGTAGAACAATCTACAAAGGCAATGAATATGGTGGACCAATAACAATGATTTGGTTGTAAACAAAGAGGAGATGCATATCCTCAAAGTAATCCTCCAAATCTACAATATAGGACTCCACAAACAAGGATGATATGTCTGCAAGATATGAATCCAAAGTAGTTGTGTCTGGAAGAAGATGAATGTCCTACTAGATTGAACTAATAGGGGCCAAGGATGTGACAATGTCAAAATAATCAAGTGATGAAGTCTCGATCTAAAGACTAGGAACATGAAAACAAGTCTTTGAACCATCAGAACATGCAAGACCTGTGATATACTCAAGCTCCTCTAAAGTATCATCATCAAATGGTATGGAATATGCATCTACAAGAGGAATGAGACAATCTACAATAGGATCCTCTGGGTATGGAGAGATATGAGGGTATCTATATGGATCTCCCAAAGGTGAGTCCAAAGTGTGTGGGAACAATCGATGTTTGATACATCACACATAGTGTCATGATCAACACTAGAATATATAACCCCTACAATATGATCACTGATAATAACCCATTTTGAATAACTCCCTAGTGTGTCTAGTGTAGGTATGCATTCATATAGATAAGTTAAAATATCAAGTCACCTAAGATGTGTCAATATGTCATTTCGCCAAGACTCATAATTATATTTTCCCAAATTGATCACAAAAGGATGAACAAAAAACCCATGATACTCAAATGAAAAAATCATAGACTAATAACTTCAATACACATAAACTAGATCAAATGGTGTAATCCAACACAAACATATCCTTTCTAGGTGCCAAGATGTCCAAGTAATTAAGTAGAATGTGAAATCACAAAAACAATAAAATTTACTAGGGGAAGATTTTTGAAAAAGTGTATGATTAGATCTAAAGAGCTCTAGAATACCTTTCCAATGCCAATGGAATTATGAAAATCAGATGTACAAGAAAAATGTTATGATATTGGAAGCACAAAATGAAGATCTTACTTTGACTAAGAATAATAGGAATTAGCAGCAAAATCTGATAATGAGACCTATACCACTATAAAGTAGATGGAAACAACTTTCTGAAGATATCTTGTTTGCTTGATTTTGATACCGTATGCCCAAGTTATATACCAAAAAGAAAAAATAGCTTCTTTAGGGAAAATGGGGCCTAGGAGGCGAGCAAGGAGGGTAAAATGCATGATTGATGCCATGCTAACATCAACATGATGTCAACAAATATACTCTAAATATTCCTTTGACCTAAAAATAAATATAGCCACCTAAGATGCAATATTTTGATGGAATATTTCATCGTATTGTGCTTGAAATTTTCTACCTTTGATGGTTTCATCGGATTGGAGAGAAGATTCACCAAAATATTGTGCGATTGTTGGGGGTGATGCCACATGTCAAAAAGAGCACCAGGTAGGATTTTAATGCCAATCGGTAGAGTTTCCGTTGGGAGGGCTTGAGGCTACCAAGAAGGTGGAGCTGTCATGCTGTCATAGCTTGGGAAAGCTTGTGCAAGGTACAAACCCCTACATAGGATTTAAAATCCCTATTTTATTTTATTTTTCAAAATTTTAAATATTTTTTATTTTTTTCCAAAAAAACTTTGAAAACCTAATAAATATTTAAAAGCCCCAAAAAATAATTTTCTGATCATACATGAACTTGGCACAAATTTTGATGCAGTAGGGTAGTACGAATTCATATAGCCATAAAAATTTCCATACAAATGGCCCTGCTACTAATATTTTTTTTAGTTGTTCCAAATTTGATGAAACGACAAGCATTCTTAAGGTTTTTGGTTGTTTTGGATACAATGGTGATGCCCATTTCACCTTAGGATGAGCTTATTTTTCTATCAAGGTTGGATCTCTAAAAAATCAGATAAGAAGACACCAATCTGGTGCTATGATACCATGTTGGAGTTGATAGTGAACCCCACAGTTCCCAAAAATCTTTGCAACCAAAATACCTATCACAAATGAGAAATCACACAAGTATCACACTAGCATTTGATATTGATATTAAACTACATGTTTAATTAAATTGAATGGAATTATTACATGGATTGATGATTACAATGAGTCCATGCTTATAAAAGAATAAAAAAGAAAACCCTGTATGAGGATTACATTAGATTGTGACAAGTGTCTTAATCTCATGCAATGAGACAACTAGACCTATAATTAGCCCAACCTAATAATTAATTAGCACTCCTAAGTTTAACTTAAGTAATTAAAGTAATAAGAGACTTAATAATTAACTAATTATTTATTAATTATCTATTGATTATCATTTTTACTCTAATATACAACCATTTAGTTCTATCAAAACTTACTTTTAACTGACATGTCATCAGTGTCACATTAAAATTAGGGTCGATCTCATACAAATTCCTCATCTCATCAAAATTAATAACTTCAATTTTTATTTCTAGCATCAACTTAAGTCTTTTGCTTAATGGATTAGCCACTCTATTGGATTTCCCACTTCTATATTTCAACACAAATGAATAACTATAAAATTCAAGTCATTTGATGTGCTTTGAACTCAACTTAATTTGACTATTTAGATTGGTGATTAATATACAAAACAAATTCCTTTGATGAGAAATAATGTCTCTATTTTTTAAAGCTTGCATAATTTTATCAAAATCTTGATCAAAGATAGTGTGATCCTAATAAAATGCTACTCCTAATGTGAGATGCTAGGTAAAAAATATTAATGCAATGTGAAGAAGTAACAAGATAAAAGGGCACCTCAATACGATTAGCCTAAGAAAATGGTGAAACAAAGGAGTAAGATAAAAATAAATGATTATTTAAGTGTGTTATACCTTTCCTTTGCTGCTCCTTCCTTGGTTGGCCCCTTGATTCTTCAAGAATTGTGTGCTCCTTGGATGGCAATGAGATTGAATGGATGCAAGATGAATTGATGCACTATGGATTGATGATGTGAGTGCTATAATGGATGAGAGCTTGAATGAAAATTTTGCAAGAGTTTTGTTGCAAAAGATTTGATCCCCCAAAATGAAAGAAATGAGGGGATATTTATAGGCTAATTGGAATTCTGTAGAGAATTCAACGGTTGGGATTGATCCAACAAAGATCAAGATGAAGGGCTATGGTGAGTTGAGGACTCACAAGCCCTCGCATCTTGACATGTGGAAGGTGATATGTCTTAGGGTGGAGTGATGTGGAAATGAGGTGGAAGAGAAGGACAAGAGGTGGAAGAGAAGTACATGAGGTGGATGAAGGACAAGTACCTTTGAGGTACCTTGGGGGATGAGAAAATTTCTTCAAAAAGGAACTTCTTGTCCCCAAATGAGAATGAAAGAGACTTTTGAGGAATTTTAGAATTCCTCAAAAATCCCCATGGGAAAAGGGGAAGTGTGTGGGAAAAATAAATGTAAATTAAAAATTTACATTCAATGGAGAGTTTATTGGATAAAAGGAGGTCTCCAAAAAGTTGGAGATTTGTCACATATGGGTGATGTGACAAGTCCAAGGTTCTAGAAGCCTTGGGCACATGTAAAATGACATGTCACATTTGCATGGGGGATGAGGAAGACCTTGGAAAGACAAAAATGAATTAAAAATTCACATGGGGAAGGGAGTCCAGGCTAAAAATGGTAAGTGGGAAGGTTGACCAAAAAAAATAAGCCAAAAGTGGTTAATGATTTTGATTAAGGTTGTGCAAACACATGATTAAAGTAATTAATGAGAGATTAGAGGCAAGTGGGAGATTATGAAGGATGTGACACTTAATCAAGATTAAGTGGTGCACATCCTAATCATAGATTAATTAATTTAATCCAGATTAGAAGAGGGTTATGGAGAATGTGACAAGGAGAGAGAAAATGAAGAATTAAAAATTGATTTTAATCCAAATGGGTTAAAAGACTAAATTAAATAATTTGTCATATTTATTTAATTTAGAGAAGAACATGGTGTAAGGTAAAGTATTTAACTTATTTAATTACATACTTTAGGAACCTTAGGCAGAAAATGAAATAATGAATAAATAAATTATTTAATCACTATTAATGAAATAGATGAATAAAGTAGATGATTTTGATCATACGGAAGTGATCAAATTTGGATGTCTATAGATAGAATATTTCCTCTTGCCACCATTCAATTTCCACCTACATATTTGGTTGACTACATTCTTCATCAAGGACTCGAGCTTTGCATTACCTTGTAGCTAACTAAGATCATCCACAAGGCTTAAGATTGATATTGAAACACTATTCAAAATCATTTTGAAGAAGAATATAGGTAGTAGAGAGAGAAAGAGACAAATAAAGCAAGGATGTGGGATTATATTGTAATATCATTTAAATTTTCTAAATACATTTTTGTAATTGAATGTATGAGGCATAGAAAATAGGAATCCCATTGTTGTAGATTTTAATTCATTCTTGACTATGAATCAATAAACATCACATCATCATTTTTTGTGTCATTGAGTTTTTATTGTATAAACATGAGTTCTTTCGTTTCACTACATGGCTGGATAGTCCTTAACTAGACCCTCCATCCTTGATTTCATCATTAAGCATTGATATACATGTCTGCATTCTCTTGATTTTCTTTATGATGACTTTCTCTCCTTATTAGCCTATAGTACTCTTCAGTATAATATTTTTGTCATATATTTTTTTATCTTTTTCAACAACTCTAACTAATAATTAATATGAATATATTCATATTTTAATTTATATAGTATTCTAACCCATTTTTAAATATCAAGTTTTCTTTCTCTAGTTCTCTCTAGAGGGATTCCTTTTGACCAAGTATCAACATGATCTTTCAACTTAGTCTTAACAAACTTTATTCTATATGAATCAACAATATCTTCATTACTTAGAATGTTCTTAATTAGTTATTGAATCAATTAATTCCTTAGAAGTCAAACCACCTACTTAATTAGGAATATCTATTTTAGTTTTCTACCTTTTTCAACACCCAATTAAAGACATTGGATTATAAGGTTGAAAACCTCTTTCAATGCCTAGACAAACTCTCAAGATTCTACTACTATTGATGACATCCTCTATAACAAGGGGGGTCTTATCAATATGGAAAATTACCATTACCTTTGGAACATTCAAGTTATAATCAATTGTATTGTAAACAAACAAGTTCTAAATTCCATTTGACCTATGGTTCTAAGTTCTACTTGATGAATGTTTTTAGAGTTTTTCTTTTACTTTAAGAATTGTGTGCCTCTACTTTATATTCTCACCTACTTCAATCAAAATATTAACTATTATAAATTTATTTTGGTAAATTTGTGAAGGCAATTGTATATTCATTCTATTCACCCACATCAATTAAAATAATGACTATTATAGATTTATACAATTAATATAATAAAAAATTATATAATTATTTTATTACCAAACTTTATATATATAGTCACAAAATAGGTATTATTAGAGAGGTTGGTTGTTGAGAGGCATTCATTTAATGTATAAGCTTTCCTTTTGGAGGAGACAACACATTAAATTCAATGAAGAGCTCTTTCTTCAAAGTATTATTCTTATAATAGTTTTCTATAGTGCCTTCAACATTTTTATAATTGTTCTAATGACATTAATATATACTTCTGGACCGATTAATTATATGTTTTCTTTTAAATGTTTTTATAATTATTATCGTTATATAATAAGATCACATATTTTGAATTTAAGTGAATATACTTTTAATATTAAACGTGTCCCGATGACATATTTCTGTTTTAATTATAATTTATTAGATAATTATTTGTACTTCACTCAGTTATCATTGTGGACGGTTCAACTTGCATTCATTTATCAATTAGAATAATAATTTTTTTTGTTTAAAGAAGTTCCTTAATGTGGCAAGTAAAGACTTTAGATTATTTTTCCATATTGAACTTGGAACCCACAATTTGCCACCAAGAATGGAGATGATTAGTTAAACCTTTGGCACTATAATTTTTTTTTTGGTTGTTCTTGCTTATTTTTGTAATGGTAAAAATTGTATATTCATGTCTTTTTTATGTTCTGTATCTATTATAATTATTTTTTTATCTATGTAGTATGTTATATTCTATGTGGAAGTTGGTAAATTATTTTATTATAGTGTGTCTTTATCATCACTTATTTTCAATATATAGATTCAATTTCTATATCTAATCATTTATTACTCTAGTTTAGAACTGTGGGTGTAGAACTGATCTAGATAAGTTTTAAGGTTATGGATTTAAAATATGAACTTTTAAGTTTGATTTTCTTAATTTGAGTTTGTGTTTTCATCCCTTACCATTCTAAGCTAATTAAAGTACAACATATTTCAAATTGCTTATTAGAGTGATGTATTGAAAGGTTAACCCCAATTCAAAAAGAATAATCTAGAAGGGATCTAGGAACATATTGGGCACATTTAGAATTCTATTGCAAATAGATAAAAGAATTACATCAACATTGCATCATCATATTAAAATCATGCTACATTCTTGATTATTTTTCTCAACCTTGATCCATCAATGCTAAATGACCCATCTAAGAGTCTAACTAAAGGGAAGATAACCCTTGCAATTCAATAGTTTCCCTAAAGGTGTTTTTGATATCCCATATGTTCCTTATTATATTAAAAGCATATGCACATAGATAAATTAGTTTTAATTAGTACAATTCCTCTAGTTTAGTTCTCAATGATTATTAGGTTCTTGTGCACACTCATAGAGATTAGATATGCACATGCAATATTGAACTAGAATATTATACAATCTAATTTCTAGGTCAACAATAATCCTCAAATAAGTTCCAAAAATATGGCATTATGACAAATGGATTCACAAGATCAACACCATGATTTCCATGTAAAAATAGAGATAGTTACCCTTTCATTTAATTTATTCATTTTTTGCAAATTTAATATAACATTAATTATTTGATACCGATCTCAGTTATTAAATCTAGCTTATTTGTTTATGTAAATTTGGCTTTTACCTTTCAATGTTTAAATTTCTTATATGAATATTATTTTTGGCTTACGTAAAATGGTGAACTCAATGTGAACACACCCCTATGGTTTTTCCTTGGGATTTATTCCTTCTCCATTGTTTTTTCTAATTTTATTTTCAATTGTTACACATTCATATCATGTATGAATAGGTTGTGGATCAACCTATAAGTTTTATTGTTGTATTATATTTGGCTTCTATATTTTATACTTTAATGTGAAGAACTCTTTGATTTCTCCCCTCCCACCCTTTGGCTTTAGGGTTTCATCTTTGATTTTTAGATCTAATTTTTAACCTTTTTCAATCTCATATCAAATATGACTTTTATTACCTTCAATAAAACACCATAATAATTATATGTTTATGTTGTCTCTATGATCTTGCCTAGGGTTTTCTATTAGGTGTATGATTTTTATAAACATATATGTTTTGTAATCCTAATTAAGACATGTGTCATAAAATATGTAGCACTTTGATAGATATATTTTCTTTACATATACTTAATGTTAGATTATTAGCTATATTGATGTGTGAATCTATGATTTATTATGTCATATTATGTTTTTCCATGTTTATTCATATCTATATAATAACATATGGCCTAAGATTATGCATAAAAGTGATTCATTATTTTATTAATGTAGTATTTGTACTTTTAAATATTTTAGTGATCTCTCCATGCCATTGTATAGTGATATCTATCATGATGGCCTCACCTCTTCATGATGTTAAGTACCTTTGAGCACTCTTTCTACAAGTTATGATCTTATTCTAATGTCTTTTCTTCGACTATTCATATGGTTTATGCATATTCATGTCTTATCATTCACACAAAACCATCTCCCCTAGCAACATGTCTGATTTTCATGTTATGAATACTCCATAGAAGTCCCAATAGTTTTTTATTATGGGGAAAAGTAGGTTTTGATGGGACCTAAAATCCAATACATACAGGTTTTGAAGGGACCCAAAACCCTATCCAGACATACATATCAAATAAAGTTTAAGGGATATGACTACACTGATTAACTTAAGGTTACTTGAACTAAATTCCTCTTTGGGATTCACTTTTGACTACTAGAAAGTATTATTTTAGATCATGATACAAGGTTTATAAGAATTTTTTGGTGCACACCATGGAATAGAATGGATACCAAGTTGAACTGATTGATGATAATTCATCCTCAAACAAATGGACAAAGTTAGTGAGTATAAATCTGGTGCAACTTATACATGAGTGTAATTAAAAGTATCATATGGGAAAATCAATTTTTGATCTAGATAGAACACTCTTACAAAAATTTCATTCAATATTATTTTGTATTCAATTGATAATTTTTTTGGCTACTTGTCACCTAGCCTTTTAATGATTGTTTAGAAAATTCAAGGGAATAGATGGTAAAGGGATATGTGAAGGTAGATAAAGCTATCAATATTATTGATAATATAAGAAAAATCCATCTTCAAGTCCAAAAAAGACTTAAGGAATCTCCAACAAGGTATAAGCATTGACATAATTAATGTAGGGTAGAAGACACATTTCATGTAGGTGATAAGTTTTGGGAATTCATTGGATAAAAGAGGCTTCAAGGCACCTTAATGAAGCTCAAACCTTTGAGGTATAGTTTATTTCCTGTCATATAATATATATGCTATAATTATTTTATGTTATACTTTCCTAAATCACAAATACATTCTCCATTATTAATGTTGTTAGGTTAAGTTTTTTTGAAATTTTTTATTTGTTGGGATTTACTGATAGGATGGAGAAATTAAATTATCAATTATAAATGCAGATAATATAATTTAAATAAAAATGAATACATAGAGCCCACACGGGTAGTGTAGCTGGCTTGAGTCTTGGGTTCAACTCTGCTTCTAGGCTAAAATGGTGTATGGGTTATGGGCTCCATGTACACCCCTAGGGACTAGTCTTCCCCCATGCTCGCCTGTAGGAGACACAGGGTTGGGGTCATGGGGATATCTTGAGTTACCAAAAAAAATATGAATACACAAAGACATAAAAAATTTAACATGGTTCACCCAATGTGGGCTACATCCATAAAATAGATGTCCAATATTATTTTAATATCTAGCAAAATCATGTTACAATATTACATTGACCTACATCTCTATCCATAGTTGCATGTACACACTCAAATTCATTCAAAATACAATCAACAATCCAGATTGTTGTGTGCTCATTTACCTTCTCACACCTATGAATTTTTTAATTTCATATTCATAGCAAAGAAAATAGTCACATTCCTAGTAGTTTTAAAACTAATTTTTCAACTAAATTTATTAGCAAATTCCTTTATTAAAATATAACAATTTTTTGCTTTGGGTAAATTTCCCCTAACACCCCCCACTAGGGACATTTCCCTCAAACCTCCATCATGGGATCCTCCCCCCTCGGGCCCCCACTACAGGGATGGTCCCCCAAACCCCACAAGAGGGGTTTTGCCCCCTACAATAACACATTAATTAATTTGGAGGGAAAACATGCCTACCATAGTTGCCAAAATTTAACTTAGAGTATGATTAGGATCCACATACCAACATTATTAAATGAAAAGGATGGTCTTATTTTTTCAATAAAGGAATCTTTCATACTTGAATAATAAGAAGAACTAGAAATTAAGGTTATCCTTGAAAAAAAGGTAAGGTAGACCTAACAAGGTGAGCACAAAAATTTATTAGAATATTGTATCACATCTTTCCCTAGAAAAATATCAAAATAAACTATTAGAATATTGTATCACATCTCTATCTAAATTTAGAGGAGAAGACCCAATAGTTGAGCATTCACTAATAGTTTTGAGGGTATTTTTCATAGTTTAATCCATTAATATAAAAGTTTCTCATTATTCTTTGAATATAAAAGTATCAGTAATTTTTTTTTATTTAGTAACTACCGTGTAAACAATTATTTTAATTTTACTTTACATATATCATTGGTACACCAAAATGTACTCAACTACCCATTAGATAGTGCAAAATGGAAAAAAAATAATGGTCCATTACATACTCCATATAGAATAAAATATAACGTAATTCATTAAAAATAGATTTTACATCTAAAAATATAACAAAACTATAATAAAACATTTAAAAAATAATAATTATATAGTGCCCCTCAATTTGACTTATATTTTTGATAGTTACTTGATATATTTGGACATTATGATGCATTACTTGATTTTGGACTCATTACTATGATGATAGTTGATACTATTTTATCACTGATGTTTATGCTTATACCATGCTTAGTAGATCAATTTAATTGATTGAGTGGGTTATTATTGCTATGAGTAGTGTGTAATTATTTGATGTATGTTCTTAGCATGATTTTAGTATATGATTATTGTACGTTGATGTATTTTGGTGAAGGGGAAAAGTGTCGTATCACTCACTTGTGAGTGCCCTATGACACTATGACTTTTCTTTCACAGTGTGTTTGACTGGTTGACTATGTACATGCTTGATGGTGTGGATTGTTGCAAGTTGCAGGTACTAGGCATCAAATCCACCTGAATTACCAGGTTTGAGCATGCCTTCATCCCAATGGAGATTATTGAATCGGAGACAACATCGGGTTCCCTATGTTGAACCATCATCCTTGACAAGGATGAGTATACGTTCATCTTACCCTATCACTGTGGTCAGTTCAAGTTGGTATGTCTTTGTCGTTGTGTTTTGTCTTCTATTTTGCTTCAAGGTTAGGTATTGCTTGGTGTTTTGTTCATTTGAGTAATGTACTTGATTAGTGCTTTTGTTTGATTATTATACTAAAATAAAATATTATTGAAATTAAAAGACATTGTGATAATTAAAAATAAAATCTTTTATATAATCAAAATATTGATTAAATAAAATGTTATTGAAATATTTATCTGATTTTAATAAATTAAAATTTATGATTTAATAAGGAAATATTAAAATAAATATATTAAATTATGATATTATGCAAATAAAATTGAAATGAAGGATTAAACTAATAAATAGATATTTAAAAGTAGATTTATAGTGTGTAATTAAATAACAATATTTTATTTAATTAACTTATTGAGGAGTGGTGGAAAAAAATAGTGGAAATAAAATAAAATAATTATATTTAAGAAGAGTTGCATGCAGCAACTGACGAAGGAGAGTGGCTAATTAATTGGTTAATTTGCTAAAGAAAGGGGCTTTTTGGTTATTTTTTCTAAAGGAGACTAATCTTGCTTCTTTTCGTGAATATCTTTCTAGAAAAAACTTTGCTTCGCTTCCCGTGAATAATTTTCTTGTTCTTGGAAGGCTTTTCCCTTCTGGGTTTTTGGGCGTTTTGGAAATGGGGCTTTTGAAATGCTATTGAAATTCTGGAGTGTATTGAAGCTACAAATTGGAAGAAGGGATCTCAACATCAATCTTTAGCTCAACCAAACAATTTATTCCAGGTTCCATTATACATCCTCAATTTTAATGTTTGTTTAGAAAATGAATAATGAATGATTTTTCTGGATGAAACAAAATAAAATTCTTGTTAATTTTTGGGTATGCAATTTTGCGATTACATGGTTTGGGAATATTTTAAGTCTTTCTTGAAAAATCGAATTGTGATTATTTGTTAATTGCATTCAGCCATTGAAATCTCATTTCTTTTGGAGTATTATGTAGTTTCATTGCTTGCTCTACATTTCCCAATATGACTGCAATTTATCAAAATATCTCGACCCATTGCATTTGAAAAATGCCCCATCCTTCACATAGGTGTATTCCTCTATTTCTTTAATCAGTTGCTTTTGAGTCTTGCTTTTAATTTTTTGCTAAATGATATAGCATACTAGGTTATCGTTTTGTTTCTTTGTTGTTGGAAATTGTGTGAGTCTCTTAAACCATTCTTATACCAGCTTAGGTATTGTTGTTGGCATATATACTATATCGACCCTTCCTTGCATCTTGCCTTGAAGTGTAACATTTAAATCATATTTTTCATAGCTTTCAATGTATCAAGTGTATGCTGGTTAGCAAAACATTGGAGACTCATTTTTTGAATACAATAATTGGTAAATTCAATTCTTTAGAATGTGATAGACAATATATGATAGACATTCAAAATGTGTAGCTCGTTATGAGAATTGATAGATATAATAGATGTTTGAAGAATTTATTCTTATGCTTTGTAATGAAAATCAAACCTATAGATGGTATCATTCCTAAATGGAATTTGAGGGCTTATGTAGCTATTCTATCTAGAATTTGATATATATTTGAGTTTCAAAATGCATGGTGATTTCTTATGATAATTTTAGAATATATGTTTATTAGGTACTCGGTCATATGTGAATCGATGCACATGGATTACTGTCAGCCTGTTCGATACATATATACATATACATACATACATACATATATATATATGTGTGTATGTATGTATATAGGTACATTTGGAAGAGAGTTTATAAATATTATTTATTTAAATGGAAGAGATGGTATTTCAAAACAAAAATTTATAAATTTTTTTGTTTATAAGTTTATACAGATATACATAAACATATCTATATACAAATATATATATACTTTCAAATAATTGTGTTTATATCATTAGCATCTACTTTATTATTGTAAACAACAATACGAATGTACTCATATATATATATATATATATATATATATATATATGAATAGGTATTCTCGTATATGAAACTTAGTGTTAGAAAAAGGAGAGAATTGACTGTTTTATTTCTGCAATTAAATGGTTTTGATAGCCATTTAATTGGGAGACCTGATAAGGAAAGATTAATTTACTTACATTTAAATAATAATGAGTTTGTTGAATGTGAAATTATTAGAATCCTTCTTCGAAAATCATATGTATTGCATGTTTTGCAAAATTATGTGTTACTCTAGTCATAAACTCACCATGTGGTTTTGTTGTTAGGTGAAGACTGTGTTGATTATTTGAAAGTGGGTACTCATGGTTATTGTTCTTATGAGAAAAAATGTGTAAATTATTATTTTGAATTCTAGAGGCTAGGAGGAAGTTTTCTACTTGATGATTCTATGATTGTTCATTTTGAGATGGTTTTTTATGTATTGAATGAGTGCACGAGAGTCATTAGCCTTGCATAATATATTCACCATTGTGGTTGGAACTTGTGTGCGGGAAGGGTTATGCCTCACCTCATTGTTTATGTTAGTGATATTTTTTGAATGTGCAAATTGGATTTGCTCTTTTGATTTCTTTGGGTCTCCTAGTTGCTAGTAGGGGAGTGACTCACAATGGGAACCGAAACACAAAGTGGCGCTAGGGTAACCCATGTGGGAGTTTCATAATTAAGAGATAACCTAAAATGAACTAGGGGGTTGTGTAGTAATCACACTAATCAAGATAAGTGAAGGCCTCACTCATGGCTCAAGTGCTCGTTTAGGCTTGAGATGAGTTGAGAAGGCCTAGAATGGTAAGATCAATTGCCTCATCCTCATGAGAGGTATGTTGATTCCGCATAGGTTTGTATGGGGGTCATAGATTGGTAGAGACTACTAGGATAACCTAGGATGGGGGTCAGGGCCTAGGAATATCTGCCAGGGTAACCCATAACAAGCTATGTGATGGCACTCCTACTACGACAACCTAGTATCTCCTTGCCTCATGTCTCCCTTTGATGTTTGTGTTCCTCTGCAAGTGGTGTGGTTGTCATGTGAGGTTGTACCATCCTTATACATTGGAGTCATGTCAGCCCTTGTGTCATCTTCTATCTATTGAATGTTGTGGTGGTACGTTAATGCTATCTCCTAGCATGAGGGGTGGAGCTTAGGGTTCCACATGGTCAGGTGGAATGTTCTTTATACTCCAATGGGATCCCTCAGTTTGTTCATGTTCATGGTGACTACTCTTAGATATGAAGACTTCTGCACTTGTTCCAGTTTATGTGGATTATATTTTATGTACTTGTATTGTACCATAAATCTATTGTATCATGTATTAAACTTCTAATGTACTCTCCTCACATGGGTTTGAGGAGACATTATTGTTCATGATGCAACGGTGTAATGAGATAATGTTGTAACTCATTGTTGAACGTTCTCTTGTAATTAGTAAATTTAATAATGTACCTTATTTATATTAGTTAATGAAATTGATAATGAATGGTATCTATTGATGTAATGTTATGGTTAATGATGTTGCTTCTGATATTATGATTTGGAGATGTATATCTTGATTCCAATGAGTATTGTAGCTATTGAACCTTTGAGGGCATCGATTTGGACCAAGAGGTACCCAAGATTTGATATCTTGAGGAGTAACTTCCTAGGGTTTAGGTATCTTGAGGAGTCACTTCTAAGGATATCATATCTTGAGGAACTTCTTAGTGCATCAAGATACCTAAATGCAGTTCAAGATGGCAGATCACAGTCTTGTTTTGAATTAGTTGGCATAACTTAACTTTATGTATGTTTAGATGCGTTTATCATTCTTGTTATTTGCTCTTGTAATGAAAAATTGTACCCTCTCTTGTAATGGATCATGTAAATGATGATTATTGCATATTTTGTTTAATTAAATGATCTTTGATATTACTACATAGATGATGTGATACAAATGATTCATATTGGTTGATCTTTTAAATGTGATAGATTAAATAAAATTCATAATGATACTTGGATTTGTTTAATGTAATGATGTGTAGTTCTTGTTAGCTTAGTATATGGGAATTTAGTAGTGTAGTAACAGGCCTTAGAGGACTTAGGTTAGAATGCAAGTTATTTTAATTTGCATCCTTAAATATGTTTACACTTCAAAAAAAAATTGTACTGTTATCTTAGTATTTTAGCGTGTTGTCCTATAGGGTTTCGTGGTGGGCCGTAACACATGGTATCAGAGCCCAAGTTCTAACAAAGGGTACTTTGGGTATATACAAGAGCCCAATAGGTTGTCTTAGTTGTATAGAATTTTGAAGTTTATGTTTTTCCATGTTGACCTCATCTAACACCCTGAACTTGTCCTTGGTGGTGTCTATGTAGGATAATGCCTAGAGGTTGGGGTCGAGGATGGGGATGCAGTAGAGGTCATGGTGGTGGTCGTGGGGCTAATCGGTAGGACTCTCCTCCTCAGAGTTCCCATGAGTCTGATCATGAGGAACAACATAATTCCCAAAATAATTAGAGAGGTGGAGATCAAAATCCAGGTCAGCCGAGGTTGGAGGGCACACAGTTGCATCACTTACTTGAGGAGGTTCTTGCCCCTCTTGGTCTGAGACAGGAGAGTGAACAGTTGGTGATTAGAGAGAGGGAGATGTATCCTAGGAGAAAAGAGGCTACTATAGAGTAGGAGGATCTTTTGAGAGCTCATCCTCCTATGTTTGATGGGATTGGTAGTGATTTGGAGGCTGAAACATGGTTAATTGATCTGAATTTTTTTCACTATGCATCCATATAGTAGCAACACCAAGGCTACGTGTTCTATCATGCATCTCTGAGGTTTTTCTTCCACATGGTGGTGTTTGGAGGAGCAGAAGCTTCATTTGGATATAGATTCAATCATATGGGAGATGTTTTTAGAGAGATTCAAAGCTCGATTCTTGTTTGATCATTAGCAGAAGCATCGTGTGGATGAGTTCCACGAGCTAAGGTAGATGGTGATGTTAGTTGAGCAGTATGAGCAAATATTTTATTAGCTTAAGCAATATGCTAGCATAGGTGATGATGAGGGTATGCTAGTACAACATTTTATCAGGGGTTTGAATGTTTGTATCAATGGGGGTGTTCACATGTTTGAGCTGAAAACTATGGAGGTGGTTGTGGAGAAGGCTCAAATAGTAGAGGAGAATTTGGCTATGGCAGTAGGTGGTCATATAGGAGCACAAATTGGTAGTGCACCTCTAGTAGGTTTTAGTTCTTGGATTGGCCAAACTTAGACAAAAATTCCCTCTAGGATCCACCATGCACCCACTAAGGGTGGTCAGTAGCAATAGTAGCAACACTCTTAGTCAAAACATAAGAACTCTTAGCCTTGACAAGGTGATAGGTTTTAGTTCAGGAAAGACAAGAATTGGAGGTGAAACAAGCGTTATCATTCTGATCAGCCAACTCAATGTTCACAATCTATAGTTAGTAGGGGTAGTTTTCAATAGTCTAGTGCACCCCCAAGTGGTAGAGGATTTGACAGAGGTACATGGTGTTTCTCTTGCAGTCAGCAGGGTCACATTGCTAGAAATTTTCCTTAGAAGGGCAAATCTGTATTTAGTCAGAGGCTACAATAGGGGATGCAGGGAGATCACACATGGTTTTTGTAGCAGTTGATAATTGCTAGGACGAGTATCAAGGCACAGTGGTCGAGACTACAAGTGTGTTATAGGATAGTAGAGTCTCTATTCTCTTTGAATCTGGTGATTCAGTTTCTTTTATGTCTCCTTCCATAGTGGCGCGATGTGGACTGGTAGCAGTAAAGCAAGATGATAGGTGGCAGGTTGAATTGGCCTCCGATGCTAAGGTCACAGTTGAGTCTCTTGTTCATGGTTGCGGTTTGAGGATTGGTTCTCTTTGCACCATTATAGACCTTTATATTATACCCCTTAGGTATTATGATGTTGTGTTAGGCATGGATTTTTTATATGCTCACCGAGCAATGATATATTATCGATGTAAGTTAGTGTAGTGTGTAGATTATTCTAGCAAGGAGGTGGAATTAGTTGGAGTTAAGAGGTCTATTTCCTTGTGTATGATATTTTCTATGCAATTGAGGAGGTGTATGCGTCAGGGATGTCAGTTGTTTGCAGTAACAGCTAATGATCTAGAGTTAGGGGAGAGTTGAGAGGTGTCTCTTGATAGTCATCCTATCCTTAGGTAGTATGTTGTTGTCTTCCATAGTGAGATTCGAAGCATGCCACCTAAGTGTGACATCGATTTTAAAATTGATCTTGTACTTGGAGCTGAGCCTATTTGACGAGCTCCATATCAAATGACTACTCAAGAGCTTAAAGAGCTTCAGTTGTAGCTTGAGGATTTGTTGGCGAAAGGGTTCATTCATCCTAGTGTCTCTCCTTTGAGAGCACCGATGATTTTTGTGAAGAAGAAGAATGGGTCCCTTCGATTATGCATTGATTATCGACAATTGAATAAGGCGATGTTGAGGAACATATATCCCTTACCAAAGATTGATGATCTTTTTTATCAGATCAAGGGAGCTAGGGTATTTTCAAAAATTTATCTTAAGTCAGGATATCATCACTTGTGCATCTTTGAGGCAGACATCCATAAGACCACATTTCACACTCATTACAAGGATTATGAGTTCACTATTATGTCATTTGGGTTGACGAATACGTCATCCATATTCATGAGTTTGATGAATGGTGTGTTCCATACTTACCTTGATAGATTTATCTTGGTATTTTTGGATGACATTTTGATCTATTCGAGGTCTATGGAGGAGCATCAGGAGCATTTGTGTCAAGTGCTACAGTGTCTGAGGGAGAACCAATTGTATGCAAATATGAAAAAATATGAGTTCTTCCAAACAAAGGTGAAATATTTGGGTCATGTTATTTCTGGTGAGGGCATTTTTGTGGATCCTTCAAAGATCCAAGCCATCATTCATTGGCCTACGCTCACTAATGTTGCAAAGGTTCATAGTTTAATGGGTTTGGCAGGTTACTACCGACGGTTTGTATAGGTTTTTTCAAGGATAGACCACCCCATCACTTCTCTTCAAAGGAAAGGGGAGAATTTTATTTGGTCAGAGTAGTGTCAGAAAACTTTTTAGACTCTTAAGGAGAGGTTGACCAGTGAAACTATCTTGGCAGTTCCTGATCCTACTGAAGATTTTTTGGTTTGTATAGATGTGTCTTTGGAGGTTTTGGGAGTTGTGTTGACGCAGGATGGTTGCGTGATTGCCTATGATTCTCACACAATCAAGGATCATGAGTTGAAATATTTTACACATGATCTAGAGTTAGTTGTTGTGGTTCATTCTTTGACAAGATGGAGGCACTTTTTGTTGGGGCATTGGTTTGAGCTGCACAATGATCACCATATTTTGCAGTATATTTTCATGTAGCCTAATCTAAATGTGAGGCAGAGATGGTAGATGGAATTCCCATGTCAATATGATTTTGAGGTGAAATTCATTTGGGGAAAGGAGAATGTGGTGGTGGATTCTCTTAGTCGGCAGAGACATGAGCTTTCAACAGTGATTCTTGGAGTGGACTTGAGGAGTCAAATCCTTTTAGCACTTCCTTCAGATAGTTGATATAAGGAGGTGAGGTCTGAGGCTGAGTCAGGAAGGGATTTAAAAGGTAGATTTGCAGGTTATTCCCTTGAGTCAGATGGTCTCTTACAATACTTGGATCACATTTATGTTCCTTCCTTGGGAGATCTTCATACTTTGATCATGTCAAAGGCACATCAGACACCATATTCAGCTCATCTTGGTGTCAGGAAGATGCACGTGAACCTTTGAGAGCTGTACTTTTGGGCTGGAATGAAGAAGGATATTTCTAATTTTGTGTCAAGATGCTTGGAGTGTTAGAGACTAAAGGAATAAAATCAACATCATGCAGGTATTTTGCAGCCACATCTTGTTCCCAAATGGAAATGGGACATCATTTCAGGAGATTTTATTGTTAGTTTGACAGTGTCCTCCCATCGACATGACACCATCATGGTCACCATGGATAGGCTGAATAAGGTGGCACACTTTTGTCTTGTTTGATCCTTGTAGAATGCTTCTTTAGTGGCTAGAATCTTCATGGAGGATATAGTCAGGTTGCACGGTATTCCTCATAGGATTATCTCTGATAGAGATCCAGTGTTCACTTCAGCTCTTTGGACATCCTTATAGCATGTGTTGGGGACTCAGCTAAACTTTACTTAAGCTTATCATCTAAAGACTGATGGGTAGACTGAGAGGGTTAATTAGATCCTCTAGGATATGCTTCAAATGTATGTTATGGATCAACAATCTTGTTGGAATGATTACCTATATTTGGTGGAGTTTGCATACAATAATAGTTATCATAGTTCTATTGGCATGCCTCCTTTTCAGGTGTTGTATGGTCATCCTTGTTGGACCCCATTGAGTTGGGATCATCTTGAGGACATATTACTTCTTGGTCCAGAGATGCTTAAGGAGATGGAGTAGTAGGTGGTTCACATTAGAGAGCATTTGGTCGAAGCCCAAGATAGACAAAAGAAATATGTAGATGCTCATAGGGTTGACTGGCAGTCCTTAGTTGGAGATTGGGTATTCCTACGGGTGCGTCCGTGAAAGATTTCAATATGGAAAAGTCTCTAAGCTCACATCGTGATTTGTTGGTCCATTCAAGGTGTTGGAGAGGATTGGTCCTATTGCATACCATCTTGCTTTGCCACCCAGTATATTACACATTCATGATGTGTTCCACATTTTTTCTTAGACCTTATTATCTAGATATTTATCATGTTCTTGATTGGAATTCCTTATAGGTAGAGGACGAGCAACTTTCTTTGGAGCCCATGGGCATCATTCAACATAGGAAACACACCCTTAGTGGTTGAGACATTGAGCAGGTGAGGGTTCAGTGGGATCCTAATGACGAGTCTTCTACTACATGGGAGGATGCATCCAGGATGAGAGAGTTATACCCATATCTATTTGCAGACTTCCAAGAGTAAGCTTGGTTATACGGGGGTAGGACAATTTACCTTCTATTTCTAACAATTACTTGATATATTTGGACATTATGATGCTTATTAGATCAACTTAATTGACTGAGTGGGTTATTATTAGTATGAGTAGTGTGTGATTATTTTATGTACGTTCTTATCATGATTTTAGCATCTAATTATTGTGTGTTGATGTATTTTGGTGAAGGGGAATAGTGTCGCATCACTCACTTGTGAGTGCCCTGTAACACTTAAACTTTCCCTTCACAGTGTGTTTGACTGGTTGACTATGTACATGCTCGACGGTGTGGTTTGTTGCAGGTTAAAATTACCAGGCATCGACTCCACCTGAATTGTCAAGTTTGAGCATGCCTTCATCCTAATGGAGATTGTTGAATTGGAGATAACATCAAGTCCCCTACATTGAACCATCATCCTTGACAGGGATAGGTATCCGTTTGTTTTACCCTGTCAGTGTGGTCAATTTGAGTTGGTATGTTTGTGTCATTGTGTTTTGCCTTCCATTTTGCTTCAAGGTCAGGTATTGCTTGGTGTTTTGTTCATTTGACTAACATACTTGATTAGTGATTTTGTTTGATTATTATACTAAAATAAAAGATTATTGAAATTAAAATACATTGTGATAATTAAAATAAAAGCTTTTATGGGTGATCCCACAATAGTGGTTTACAATTTTTGGCCAAACTGGACACTGCAATTATTATTTTTAACTAAATCTTCATATTCGGGAACCTATAGCGGCTAAACCATGAGGAATTTGAAGATGATGAAACTAGAGTCTCATCACATTTTTTCTGTAGATTTTAAAAATATTTTTTTCAAAATTTTTCGAATCAGATTGCACTTTTTTTTCCATCTCCCACGAAAAATGGTTTTTTTCAGAAAACAACATTTTTAAAAAGTGACGCTCACCATATACAACATAACTTTTTTTGTATGAAGGATAAAATTATAATTTTTTCAAATTTAGATTTGCAACTATGATATCTAGCACTTTCATTTGGTCTCATATTTTTTTATTGAATATTTTTTCCTTAATCAAGTTTCAAAGTCAAACCAATTGCAATTCAGACATAGGCAGACTGTATACAACATAACTTTTTTTGTACGAATCAAAATTCAATTATTTTTTTTTTAATGGATCAAGGATATCAATACCCAGCCTCAACGTATTTAAAAAAAAATTATTTTGATAATCTACTATTTTTCCACATGTGCAAATCAAAGAGCTTGATTTTCGGTGAAAAACCTATGTTTAATAAAACTAAAAAAACACATACATAATAAAACCAAAACATATTAAAATTTAATTTGTTGGATAGCTTGTTCCGAGGACTACCATATTCCAGTTGGGTTTGTGAAGTTTCCTCCATTTTCATCCTCAACCCGAGCTTCAAATGGTAGAAATCTGCTAAAATTTGGTGGAAGAGGGGGAGAAGGGCAAAAAAGGGGGGTTCTCGAACAAACCCCCCTTCGTTCGAAAGGGTGATGGGGGGTTCGTTCGAAGGGGGGTTTGCTTGAACCCCCCTTTTTTGCCCTTTTTCCATTCGTTTCTATTGAGAAACGTGGCATTATAGGGTTCGAGCGAACCCACCATGCAAAAGGGGGTTCGCTCAAACTAGGGGTTCGACCGAACCCCTCTTTTGGGTTCGTGAGAACCCCTTAGTTCGAACGAACCCTTTAAAACATGAAATTTTAAATGTGTGCGCATTTTTACAAATTTCGTTCCTCCTAAAAATTGTACACCACTATTATGGGTTTACCCTTATATAATCAAAGTATTGATTAAATAAAATGTTATTAAAGTCTTTATTTGATTTTAATAAATTAAAATTTATGATTTAATAAGGAAATATTAAAATAAATATATTAAATTATGATAATATGTAAATAAAATTGAAATGAAGGATTAAACTAATAAATAGATATTTAAAAGTGGATTTATAGTGTGTAATTAAATAAATATATTTTTATTTAATTAACTTATTGAGGATTGGTGGAAAACAATAGTGGAAATAAAATAAAATAATTATATTTAAGAAGAGTTGCATGGAACAACTGATGAAGGAGTGGCTAATTAATTGGTTAATTTGCTAAAGAAAGGGGATTTTTGGTTTTTTTTTTTTGGGAGACTAATCTTGCTTGTTTTTGTGAATATATTTCTAGAGCAAACTTTGCTTCTCTTCCCATGAATAATTTTCTTGTTCTTGGAAGGCTTTTCCCTTTGTGTTTTTGGGGTTTTGGAATTAGGGCTTTTGTAGTGCTGTTGAAATTTTGAAGTGTATTGAAGCTGGAAAGTGAAATCAGGGAGCTCAATATCAATCTTCAACTCGACGAATTTTTTTATTCCAGGTTCCATTATACCTCCTCAATTTTAATGTTTTTTTACAAAACGAATAATGAATGATTGTTCTAGCTGAAACAAAATAAAATTCTTGATAATTTTTGGGTATGCAATTTTGCAATTACATGGTTTGAGGATCTTTTAAGTCTTTCTTGAAAAATCGAATTGTGATTATTTGGTAATTGCATTCATCCATTGAAGTCTCATTTATTTTGGAGTATTCTATAATTTCGTTGCTTCCTCTGCATTTCCCAATATGACTGTAATTTATTAGAATATCCCCAACCATTGCATTTGACAAATGCCCCATCCTTCACATAGGTGTATTCCTCTGTTTCTTTAATTAGTTGCTTTTGAGTCTTTTTTTTAATATTCTGCTAAACGATATAGCATACTGGGTTATTGTTTTGTTTCTCTGCCATTGGGAATTGGGTGAGTCTCTTAAACCATTCTTATACCACTTAGGTATTGTTGTTGGAATATATACTATATCCCCCCTTGCTTGCATCCTACCTTTAAGCGTAAGATTTAAATCATATTTTGCGTAGCTTTCAATGTATCAAGTGTATGTTGGTTGGCGAAACATTGGAGACTCTTTTCTTGAATGCATTAATTGGTAAATTCGATTCTTTAGAATGTGATGGACAGTATATGATATACAATCGAAATGTGTACCTCATTATGAGAATTGATAGATATAAGAGATATTTGAAGAATTGCTTATTATGCTTTGTAATGAAAACTGAACCTATAGATGGTATCATTCCTAAATGGATTTCGAGGTATTATGTAGCTATTTTGGGCGGAATGTGATATATGTATGAGTTTCGAAAAGCATGGTGATTTCTTTTGATAACTGTAGAATATATGTTTATTAGGCATTTGGTCATATGTGAACCGATGTGCATGTATTAAAGTTGGCCTATTCGATACATCTATATATGTGTGTATATAGGTACGTTTGGAAGAGAGCTTATAAATATTGTTTATTTAAATGGAAGAGATGGTATTTCGAAACAATAGTTTGTAAATTATTTTGTTTATAAGTTTATACAGATATATATATATATATATGTATATATGTATATCTATATACAAATATATATAATTTCAAATAATTATGTTTATCTCATTAGCATCTGCTTTATTATTATAAACAACATTATGAATGTACTCATATAAATATATATATTTATGTATATATATTAATATTTGAATAGGTATTCGCGTATATGAAACTTAGTGTTAGAAAAATGAGAGAATTGAATGTGTTTTACCTCTGCAATTAAATGGTTTTGATAGCCATTTAATTGGGAGACTTGATAAGGAAAGATTAATTTACTTACATTTAAATAATAATGAGTTTGTTTAATATGAAATTAGACTCTTTCTTTGGCAATCATATGTATTACATTTTTTGCAAAATTGTGTAATACTCTAGTCGTAAACTCACCATGTGGATTTGTTGTTAGGTGAAGATTGTGTTGATTATTTGAAAGTGGGTACTCGTGGTTATTGTTCTTGTGAGAATAATTGTGTAAATGATTAGATTGACTTCTAGAGGCTAGGCAGAAGTTTTCTACTTGATGATTCTATGATTGTTCATTTTGAGATGGTTGTTTATGTATTGAATGAGTGCACGAGATTCGTTAGCCTTGCACAATATATTCACCATTGTGGTTGGAACTTGTGTGCGGAAGGGTTTTTCCTTGCCTCTTTGTTTATGTTAATGATATTTTGTGAATGTGCAAGTTGGATTTGCTCTTTTGATTTCTTTGGGTCTCCTAGTTACTAGTAGGGGAGTGGCTCTCAATGGGGGTTGGTGCACAAAGTGGCACTAGGGTAACCCATGTGGGTGTTTTTTAATTAATCGATAACCTAAAATGAATTAAGGGGTTGGGTAGTAATCACACTAATCAAGATAAGTGAATTCCTCACTCATGGCTCAAGTGCTCATTTAGGCTTGAGATGAGTTGAGAAGGCCTGAAATGGAAAGATCAACTACCTCATCCTCATGAGAGGTATGTTGATTCTACATAGGGTTGTATGGGGATTGGAGATCGGTAGAGGCTACCAAGGTAACCCATGATGAGGGTCGAGGCCTAGGAAGATCTACCAAGGTAACCAATAGAAAACTAGGTGATGACACTCCTACTACAAAAACCTAGTATTCCCTTGCCTCATGTCTCTCTTTGACGTTTGTGTGCCTCTAGAAGTGGTGTGGTTGTCATGTGAGATTGTAAAATCATTGTACATTGGATTCATGTTAGCCCTTTCTTATATTCTCTCTTGGCTATTGTGGTGGGACCTTACTGCTATCTCTTAGTATGAGGGGTGGACCTTAGGGTTCCACATGGTAGGGTGGAATGTGCCTTGTACTCCATTGGGTTCCCTCACTTTGTTCATGTTCGTGGTGACTAATCCTGGATATGAAGACTTCCACTCTTGTTCCAGTTCATGTGGATTATATTTCATGTACTTGTATTGTATTAGAAATCTATTGTATAATGTATTATACTTATGATTTACTCTCCTCACATGGGTTTGAGGAGACATTGTTGTTCATGATGTAACATTTTAATGAGATAATGTTGTAACTCATTGTTTAATGTTCTCTTGTAATTAGTAAAGTTAATAATGTACCTTAGTTATATTAGTTAATGAAATTGATATTATATGGTATCTATTGATGACATGTTATGGCTAATGATGTTGCTTCTAACATTATGATTTAGAGATGTATGTCTTGATTTCAATGAGTACTGCAGCCATTGAACCTTTGAGGACATCGATTTGGACCAAGAGGTACCTAAGATTTGATATCTTGATGAGTGACTTCCCAGGGTTTAATTATCTTGAGGAGTCACTTCTAAGGATATCATATCTTGAGAAACTTCTGAGTGCATCAAGATACCTGAATGTGGTTCAAGATGGCGGATCACAGTCTTGTTCTGAATTAGTTGGCATAGCTTAACTTTATGCCTGTTTAGGTGTGTTTATCATTCTTCTTATTTTCTCTTGTAATACAAAATTATACTCTCTCTTTTAATGGATAATGTAAATGATTATTATTGCATATTTTAGTTAATTAAATGATCTTTGATATTACTACATAGATGACATGATATGAACGATTCATATTGGTTGATCTTTTAAATGTGATATATTAAATAAAATTCATAATGATAGTTAGATTTGTTTAATGTAATGATTTTTAGTTCTTGTTAATTTAGTATTTGGGAATATAGTATTGTAGTCACAAACCTTAGAGGATTTAGTTTAGAATGTGAGTTATTTTAATCTGCATCCTTAAAATGTTTACACTTAAAAAAAAAATGTACCTTTATCTTTGTATTTTAGCGTGTTTTCCTCTAAGGTTTTGTGGTGGGGCATTACATTTTACAATAATTTAATTATTTTTTCCAAAATCATAGACAAAGCTATCTACATCAATGCATGCTTGCTATTATATCAAAATTTCTAGTGTATAACTTTTGGTCCTTAAGTAATTGAGCCAATATTATAATGAAAATTGACATGTTTCCAACTATACATAATTAATAAATATTATTTCTTCCAAGTCATTTCATCTCTCATAAATATTATGCAATAAATTTTTAGTTTGGAGATATTTGATGAGCACATAGTTATACTAAGATCGGGGTGAATTTGTATAACAACACTATTTTACTTTTCAAAATTTAATTAACCATAGCAATAGCATACATGCAAGATATAGCAATTAAGAACACAAGAAAAACACACAATTTACATGGAAACCCTTGTGGGAAAAATCCATGGAAAAATATTGCTTATATGTAGATCTTCTTATAGACAATAACCCACTTGAGACACCAATCCCCATAATTAAGCACCAACTCAGCAAGAGACACAAATCTATTATAGTGATAGGAACCAACCTCCCAATCTCCTTGGTTGGGAGGCATCAACCTCCAAATGATCATTATAATAGTTTATTTGGAAATTATTCTTAGATCTTCTCTAATTCACCCTCAAAAATATGCTCACTACTTCATCAAAATATGCCTTTATAATCTCTTAAAAATCCCTCATAAATTATACCATAAATCTCTAATAAATCTTCTCATATGTCTTATAATTTTACTCATGTCTTCAAAATATTTGTATTTATATGTCTTTTAAAACTAATTCTTATACGAATGACATTCAATGAATTGATTTCTTTCAAATGAACTTCACAATATCTTTAAATATCTTCACCAAGGAGGCAACTTCATAAAACATGTCATTTCATAATGGATGCAACTCCTTGTTTTATATGCAGCCTTTCACCATCATCTTGGGCACTCCAATAGGGGTCAACCCCTATATTTATTATTTTATTTTTATTTACAAAATTAAAATCCCCCAAAATGGGGCACTCTAATAAGGGGGTTAGCCTCTTTGTTAAAAAATAATTTATAATTTTTCCATTTATTAATGAGGGAACCAATGAGTATAAGGGTTGGTCCTTAGAACCAAAAATATTTTTATTTTATTTTCTTCCAACCTATCAATCAAAAAATAATTTCTTCAAATTTTCCTTCAAATATCAAGGACAACAATTTTCATTGGCCTTCAAATAACATTGGCATCAATGACAATAATTTCCAAAAATTTCCCCCTTTGTCATTGATGGAAAACTCATAAAGAAATAATCTGTAAATGCAACAAGAACATACTTCTCCCCCTGAGTGAAATACTCCCCCTTACTCTACTCCCGCCCCTTTGACATCAATGGAAAATGATTTTTCAAGGTTGAAAGATAAACAAATGAATAGATATCCCCCTGAACACATGTTTCTCTTCAAGGATTTAGAGACTGGATGAGAGTGATATCACTCCCATTTTCTACCTTAAGTACTCAAAAGTCTCTTTCAGAAGTGTCTTGGTGAAAATATCTATAATTTTTTCTTGTGTAGCAATATACTCCAACTTTACTTGTTGATTGACCACTTGTTCCCTTAAGAAATGATACTTGATGGGAATATGCTTTGTTTTAGAGTGCATTATTGAATTCTTTAAAATATTGATGGCACTTGTATCATCACATAATATAGATATAGGCCGATCATATTCTACTTTGACATCTCTGGAAGTTTTCCTCATCCAAAGAACCTGAGTATAAGAAGTTGTTGCAATGTACTCCACCTTTGTAGTGGATAGTGAAACTAACACTTATTTCTTTGTCAACCATGAAACAAGATTATTTTATAAAAATAATGTACCTCCACTTGTGCTCTTTGTGTCATCAATACTACCAGCCCAATCTGCATCTATATAGGTTGTTAAGATGAAATCTTCATTTCTTGGGTGCCATAAACTTAAATCAAATGTACCTTTTAAATATTTGAGTATCCTTTTTACTACTTGCACATGAGATTGTTTAAGTGGATCTTGAAACCTTGCCACCATACCAACTACCCACATAATATCAGGCCTTGAAGTTGTCACATATATCAGGCTTTCAATTGTTGACCTATAGAGAGTCTAATTTTCCTCAGGTGATTCATCATCCTTACTTAATTTACATCTTGTTACCATGGGTTTACTCATAGGATCAAAATCCTCTAGTATGAACTTCTTCAACATTTCCTTCATATACTTGGTTTGTGAAATTAATATCCCTTTTTCTGATTGAGAAATGTGTAGCCCAAGGAATAAATATAACTCACCAAGCATAGACATTTTGAATTATGTTTACATCTCCATGGAAAACTCTTGACATATTGTCACTACTTCCTCTAAATATAATATCATCCACATAAACCACAACTATTAGTTGATCATTACCGATAGTCTTGATATAAATTTTTCTATCTGCAATTCCCTTCTTAAATCATTGTTTTTGTAGGTACTTATCAAGTCTTGCATACCATTCTCTAGGAGCTTGTTTTAGTCTACACAGATCTTTATTTAATCTGCACAAATAATCCCTATTTTTTGACAATAAGAACCCTTCTAGTTGTTCAATGAATACCTCTTTCTCTAGATTTCCATTAAGGAATGAAGACTTCATCCATCTAATATACCTTGAAATTTTTTAAATTGGAAAATGCTAAAATCATTTTGATAGCTTCCAATCTAGAAATGGGGGAAATTTTTTCTTCAACGTTGATAAATTCTACTTGTGCAATTCTTTGCAAACCAACCTTTCCTTATTCCTTACAATCTGACCATATTCATTTAGATGATATCTAAATACCCACTTAATGCCAATCAAATTGTTGGCTTTAGGTCTTGGGATAAGTTCCTAAGTTTCATTTTTTGTATTTGATTCATTTTCTCTTCTATGGCCCCTATCTAATGTTTGTCTTCACTCGCTTCTTTTAAGTTCTTAGGTTCTATCTTGGAAAGAAAAGAAATATTTTCATGATTTTGAATTATTAGCTAGTCCTTGCCTTGTCTTAATTTCTCCATCTTTGTCACCTATAATCAAATATTTTGCATGATTTTTTTTGACAAATCTGGATGGTGTCTTAGATGATGTTCTTGATGGTATCTTTGGATCTCTTTGCTCAACTATCTCCTTTTTAGTTTCTTCCTCTATTTCCTCTTCTTTGTGCATTTTATCATTTTAGGGAACAACTTTTTATTCCTTTTCATTGTAGTATCTATCCTCATTTACTTTCACATTTGCACTTTCAATGACTTTATGCAACCTCTTATTGTAACATTTGTACACTTTACTTCTTCAAGAGTACCCAAGTAATATTCCTGCATCAGGCCTAGAATCAAACTTTCCCAAATCTTCATCTCTACTTATGTAGCATGTACTCCCAAACACCTTGAAATGTTTTACTATTGCAAGCCTTCCTTTCTATAACTTATGGTTTTTTCTATCGTTTACTCTAATTTTGGCACAGTTTAAAACATATACTATTGTATGAATCACATCTCTTGAAAATCTATCAAGTAACTTGGACTCATTTAGCATGGACCTAGCCATTTCTTGGATTATTCTATTCTTCCTTTCCATGACCCTATTTTGTTGTGGATTTCTTGCAATAGAGTAATGCATCATGTTTTTCACAAAAATATTTAAGCTCATTTGAAGTGAATTCTCCTCTTTTATCTAATATAAGAAATTTGATATTTAGGCATGTTTCATTCTCCACTAAGTCTTTGAATTCCTTAAACTTGTCAAAAGATTCAAAATTTTCTGATATAAATGTGACCAAAGTCATCCTATAATAGTCATCAATCAACAAAATAAAATACCTCTCTCATTGCATACCCTTTTTTTTGGTTGGTCCACAAAGATCTATATGGATAATCTCAAAAGGTTTCGATATAAAATGTTCCTTTGATTTAAAAATCACTCTACTTTTCTTCCCAAGTTGACATTGCTTACAAGTGATATTTGAAGGCTTGGAAATCTTTGGCATGTCTCTCACTTCTTCCTTATGGTTGATCTTGACAAGGTTGTTAGAGTTTATGTGCCCCATTCTCTTGTGCCATAACCAAATTTTATCTTATTGACTCATACAATATCTTCCTCCCCCAGTCTCAATAAGAACATATAAATTATTAGCAGCTCTTTTAGCTTATGCCACTTGCTTCTCTACTTTTCTAATTCCACATCCTTCTATATGAAATGTAAGAATGTGCCCTTCATCACACATTTGACTTACACTTAGGAGATTATGTCTTAGCCCTTTAACATATAGGAATTTTAAAGTATTTTTTACCATTATCAAGGCTAAGAGTTCCTTTCCCTTATATCTTTGTAGAAGCATTGTCTACAAAATTTATGATTCCATCATTCATTATTTTGAAGGTGAGGAATTTACTCTTATCACCTGTCATATGTTTTGGAAAATTGTTGTAAATATACCATTGATATCCCTCATTTCATGCATGTAGGGTTGTTTGAACTAGCATATATTTTTCTTTCTTTTCTTCTTCCTTCTTCTTTCTCCATATTTTTGAATTCTACTCCTTTTTCTTGATTTCTATTTCTTCCTTCTTACTTTGTTTGGAAGGTTCTACAAGGCTACTTCTACAATTTTTTTTGTATTCCCAAAATTGTTGCAGCTATAACATATGACATTGTAATCCACAATAGGAGCAAAAGAGTTAAAATTTCTATTTATGAACCTATGAATTTCGTTCTTGTTATATGCTCCATAATCCATTGCTTTATGCCTAAAGTTATTTTTTGCGTGCATTCTACAATATATTTCTTTATGTCCAAATTGATTATACAAAAATAAATAACCAAAGAAGGAACGATAGAACCTAGACACATGAATTTTCCTTGGTGGAAGGGGCTTCCTAACCATGTAATTCTTAACTAATGGAGGTATACTTGGCTTCTGCTTCTCCTTCTTTTTTCTACTTTCATATTTGATGGAACTTTTGAGGACATCAACACACTTCTTCTCTTCATTTAATTTCTTCAATGATTGAATTGTTTTAGAAATTTTTCATTCTTCATAGTCAATACCACTCCTATTGAACATCTAGGCTTTTGAGATTTGATAATGTCATCCAATATTTCCAAGTTCTTCTCATTCTTCAATTTTCCATTTAATTAAGTCATTGTCCTCTCCAATTCCTTTCTTAGGGAAAAGATCTAAAATTTTGGATTCTCATAATTTTCTTCCTTTATCTTTAATTTGTTTCTCATATCTTCTTCAATCCTTTTTACTTATTCTACTTGAAATTTTAGATATGTAGTCAACTTTTTATATTCTTCAATACTTTGCGATAATTTTTCTTTGGCTTCACTATCCTCTTGAATTCGTAATCCTTGTCTCAAATTTATTTTTTTAAGATTCTTTATCTCACTTTAGACATAATGGAGTTCCTCCTCAAGATCCACTTCTCCTTCGTCTTTACTATTCTCTTCTTCTAAATCTGTTTCTTCTTTATTTTCATCTTCATCATCCTTTGCTTCCATCACCATGAAGAGTATTTCTTCTTTATCACTTTTAGAAATTTATTCATCACTTTTATTTAATGAGCTATTATCTTCCTTGGAATAAAGAATTTTCTTGTACTTTTGGAGGTCCTTCTTCTTTTTATGTTGACCTTATTTCTATCCCTTCTATTTTTGATATCTTCTTCCTTTCTTCATGTAGTTATGCTCTTCATAATCATTGATTTCACTCTTACCATGCAAAAACTTAGAAGAAAAATGGTATATTATACCATAATTAAAACATTTAAATGTTAAATTACCTTGGTACTTCTTAGATCCTTTCTTTACATTTCTCATGAAGTGATCTTCTTCTTCATTCATTTCATTGTTTTAGCTATCACTTGGTTCATATACTTTATTCTTTCCCTTCTTTGACTCTTTTAAGGTTTCCTCCCTTTTAGATTCCTTTTCTTCAATCCTCATTTCATAGGTAGTAATAATCTTGTGCAACTCATCCTTTGTTAATTTGTCTAGATCTCTCATTTCTTCAATCATCGAAACCTTGGAATCCAATCTTAGAGGTAAAGACCTTACTAAATTTTGTACAATCATGATTTCTTCAATTGGTTCACCGAGAATTTTTATTATGTTCACGATCTTATAAACATGGAGAAAATATGAGGCTATGTTTTATTCTTCTTCCATATTAAGGCTTTCAAATATTTTCCTATGATTTTGAAGCTTTTCCTTTTTTACTTTCGCATCTTCTTCATAGATATTATTCAACTTATCCCACATGTCCTTAGCTTATTTTTAATACATAACTTTTACAAAATTTGATTTTGACAATTCACATAAAATTGGATTTTTTGCTTTCGCATTGTTTACACTTTCCCTTTTTCTTTCTTGATCCATTGGGGAGTCGTAGGGGCTATATAACCAATTTCCAAATATCAAACCCTAGAGCATTCAAATAGGTTTCATCCTTATTCTCCAAAAGGTATAATTTGTTCCATCGAACAATAGTGCCCTATTTGATGAGAATCCATATCCTTCTTGACTAGCCATATGTGCTCTTTAGATCTTCCTTTTAGTGCTTATACTATCTTCAAATTAAATTTCTCTGATACCAATTAATGAGCACATAGTTATACTAACATGGGGTGAATTAGTGTAAGAACTCTATTTTAATTTTCAAAACTTAATAAACCATAACAATAACACTCATGTAAGATCTAACAGTTAAGAACACATTATGAAAACATGATTTATGTGGAAACCATTGTGAGATAAACCATGATCTAAAATATTGCTTATATTTAGATCTTCTTGTAGGCACCAACCCACTAGAGACACCAATCCCCAAATATGAGCACCAACTCACCAAGAGACACCAATCTCTTCTAATGAGGGACACCAACATCGCAATCTCCTTAGTTAGGAGGCACCAACCTCAAAATGATTATTATGATAATTTATTTGAAACTTCTTAGATATTATCCAATTCACCTTTAGAAACATGTTCACTACTTCATCAAAATATGTCTTTACAATCTCCTAAAATTCCCTCATAAATTCTACGATAAATCTCTAATAATTTTTCTCATATGTCTCTTATAATTTTTCTCATATGTCTTCAAAAACTTTGCACTTATATTCATTTTAAAATTGCTCCTTATACGGATGATATACAATGAATTGCTTTGTTTCAAATGAACTTCACAATCTATTTAAATATCTTCACCAAGAGAGACGACTTCATAAAACATGTCATTTCATAATGGATGCAACTCCTTGTTTTATACACACCCTTTCACCATCATCTTGGGTGCTCCAATAGGGGTCAACCCCTATATTTTATATTTTATATTTTATTTACAAAATTAAAATGCCCGAAAAATGAGGCACTCCAATAAGGAGGTCGATATCTTAATAAAAAAATAATTTACAATTTTTTCATTTATTAATGAGGGCGCCAATGAGTCTAAGGGTTAGCCCTTATAACCAAAAATATATTTATTTTATTTTCTTGCAATCTATCATTAGAAAATATTTTCCTCAACTTGGTCTTTGAATATCAAGGAAAAAAATTTTATTGACCTTTGAAAACCTTTGACATCAATGACAACAATTTTTAGAAATGTCGCCATTAGACATTCAATACCTATAAAATAAATATGTGGATGTCAAACTCATAATTTGAAAATAAAATCATATAATTATTACACAAAATTTTAAAAGTAGATATTTATCAATCCATACCATTCTCTCATCTAATAAAAATACAATAATTCAAATCCACCAGATCACATAATTTTAAATCTTGGGAGGGAAAATGTTATGTGAATTTTTCCCCAACAGATGAAAAATTTATGAAATAACCCTTTAGAATTAAAAAGGGAGATAGAAAAATAAATGATAAATTATGATGCTCTAGTTAAAAGAGAGATTAATAAAGAATGCATATGAAAAACTCTATTAAAAGTGGGAAAAACAATTATTTATTAAATAATTATTAAAAGTAAACTCTTGTGAAAGGGTGTAATGGTTTGGAAAACACCCCTTAAGAGGATATACAAGGAATTCATGTGATACTTGGAAAAGGGCATGGAGAACATTCAAGAAGAGAAGAGAAAAAGGGAAATAGAAATTCAAAATGCACAAAGGAGTGAAGGTTGGGGTCCTTGTTTGACATTGAGGAATCTGGAGAAGGGGCACACAATGTGTGCCCAACTTGGGGTACAACGTACACCCAAGAGTGTCGTCGACCTCCTACAATGATTTAACAACTAAGCCCTTACAATTGTGATTCAGAGATTGGATATCTAACTTGAATAGCTATTTCAATCATCATGAAGGTGCATTTAACTTGTGAACCCAGGGATGTGAACCTAAAATGGGTCGGCATAGTATGTGCACTAGGAATCCAAAGTAGCCATATTCATCCTACAACTAAGAAAGACACAATACTGAAAGTAAATTGCTTGGAAGGAAATAACATAAGTGTTGAGCATCAACCAATAACTAAACTAAGCTGAAATGCATGACATAAATGAAAATCTAAGCGAACAAATAGGAAACTGCTTTGTCTACTTTGGCTGCAGGAACAGTCACAAAATGGAATTCTAGTGGTTGCAGGAACAAACAGTGCTAGATTCTTAACTAATTAATTAACAAAAAATAACTAACTAACCTAAGGGATGGAATAATCACCAAGTGGCCTCCCTTGAATGAGTATCCCCTAAAATAAATGTAAACTCAGATGCACAAACTTATAACTTCATTTCATTCATTGAAAAACATGAGTACAATCGAGCAACATGATTGTATTACTAAAAAACTAAGAGTGCGAGTACATCATCAGATTAAGCAACCTCTTGAGAAGGAGCATTTGAGTCTTATTTATAGAATCTATTGACTAAGCACCTAACAAGGCAGCCAACTCCATAAGAACAGGAGGATGCCACATTAGGGAAAGCATAAAAAGTGGAGAGGTGGTTACGCATGAGTGGAATCTGGTCAGGCATGTTTGCCTCAACGCAGATCTAGCACACAGTAATGCCTATATTTGCTCAACAATTAATTAAGATCATTTATAAGGTGGTTACAACTCTGATTTTAATGAGGAATCTCCCACTATTGAGAGCCTTTCTTCATTGAATGACCACCTTGTTGACTGGTATGGCGGATGACCAGCTGGCAAAATCACGCTTAATTGTAGGCCTCTAATTCTATCTGCATTACAATATTAGTACACACAACAATTGCATATTTTTAACTATCTCAAAGTGACATTTATTAAGCACATGTAAAATTAACATAGATACTTCATATAACATTTCAATGTCATTTAAAAGTTATGAAAATAAGTTCATGTCCAAAGTCTATGGTTTTAGGGAAATATCATAAAAAGGTCAACATCCAAGCATGAAAGTCTATGACAACTACAACAAATGGATAACAAAATTTATCCAAATGAAACCATAAAATAGACTCATCACTTCCCCGAACCTAAGGTCTTTTTGGTCCTCCAACAGAGGAAGATTTGTTCTTTTGCTTGGTCAATACCCTAAAATTTGAAACTACTAGTTGTCCGACATCAGTTTATGTTGTGTCTGAATTAGGATCCCAATAGAACCCTTGTCTATGCAACTTGCTCCATCTTTCTCTCTCTGCAGCTATGTCATATCAGTAGTAGCTGAAGTTTGGCACAGGCCACGGTAGGATAGGTGGCTGAAAAGTTAGTGGAAGACAAAATTATCCCTTTGTCCTTCCAATCTATATATATCTATCAACTCTCTTAAGTGTTGCAACATAGTTCTGAGTATAATGAGGCTCAACTTGTTTCAAATCATTAGTTGGGTTGTTCCACCTTTGTGACAGGTATCCCATTACAGATTCCCCTGTGGTTTTTGCTATCTCCTCATATTCTTTATAAACTACCTCTCTCTCAAGCAGGATCCTATTGTCATAGCTTGGTCGGTAAATAATTTTGTGCCAATCCTTGAAAATGTCTCTTGGATTTCTAGATTCAACCCTTATTGGTAGGGGAGTGTTGGATTCAATTTTCCTATAAGTCTTGAACTTCTTTCCCCAGCTAACTTCGTTCTGTATCCAGGACATAAATGCCCTTAATTAGACATCTCCAATATACAAAAATGGATTCCAATCATGGTCTTTGGTCACAACATAATTATGTAAATATAATTCACACAACAAATTTTTCATTCTAGGAGGAGCAATCCGATAAGCATTGAAAAATTCAAGAGGGGTCTCAATGGAAGGATTCAAACCTGAAACAATCCTTGCTAGCTTAAAAAAAGATGGCTTTCCTTCAAATACATATAATAGACCCTTGGAGGAGTTCTACACTCTAAGATCTAAGGTATTAAGGCTGCCATATTATCTACCTTTTTCTTTAAAGCAGCAATTTCTTCATTCTTATCCTCAATCTCTTCATCTCTCTTTTGAATTTCCCTCTTTAGTCTACGCTTCTCTACTTTCCATTCTTCTTCTCTCCTTTGTACTTATTTCCACAAGTTCATGGATACCATGTGCATTGAAGAATTAGAGGGCCTGTGTATTCCTACCAAATTGTTTCCTGCCACTTTTGCTTGCTCTTCATAGAGCACCAACTGCAGGGCTTCTATTTTCTTAGCCAATTTCAGCTGCAAGTGTGTTGACTGTTCTCCTAGTTTTAGTTGTAGGGCCTCAAGTTCTTGTTCTTGCTCTTGTTGTAGGAACTCTTGCTTCTTCTCCTGCTATAGGAGCTCTTGATTTTCCTCATGCACTTGGATTTCAACTTGTTCTGCAATGTCAGCAAGATCTTCCAGTGTTATGTTTACTGATTCCTCAAATATTCCCTTTTCCTCGACAATCACTTGCCCCATTAGAGCTTCAATATCCTCCCATGATGTTTCTCTAGGTTTAGGGCTTCCCTCTGGAGATACACCAAAGGTTGGTTCAGTTGCTCTTGATTTTCTAGGTGGGTTTCTATGATTTTCTTTTGTTGCAGGAAGAACAATGTCAGCCTTCCGTTTCTTAGAGCTTGGCGCTTATTTTTCTATCATTTTATTTTTATCTTTTCCCTTTCTTATTTCTACCTTCTTCTTTTTTTCCCTAGTTCTCATTAGGATGCCAAGAGGGACATCATCATTAGAATCTGGAGAGGAACTTTCTTTGTCTGAATGTTCAACCTCAAAAGAACTAATCTCTATGGTTTGCTTAGCTGCAAGAGGGTTTACACTAGGGCTCACCTTAGAACTTGAGGCTCCAGGAGCGACTCAAACATTGCTCATTCTCATACTAACCCTATGAGGTTGAGGAAAAACCCTAGGTTGCAAATGCTCTGGTCTAATTTGATCAATATTCAAGAATTCTTCCCAAGTTATATCAGACACATCATCCAGAGACTTCTCAACTAATAATTTGATCAGACAATGGTGGGAAACAAAATTGTCCCTACCTTTTTGGGTCTCGGTCGCCATGATTGAAAGAAGGTGGTAAAGCACATTTGGCACATTCATTCTCCTCTCATGCCTCATGTGGTTTAGGAGTTTGAAATGCACAGAATATAGATTTGACTGACGAGCTTCATAGGTAATATACTTCACAACATAAAAAAAATACTTGCTTCCATGGCTTGGGTAGATAAATTCTCTTTGCACCTTGTTTTTCCACACTCAATGGAGGGTCATCATTTCTATAAATTCAGCCCTAGCTGACCTGGAGTCTCTGGTAGTAGGGTAATGTTTACCATCGACAGACAACCCTATAACTTCTGCAATCCTCACTTCAGTGGCTATGACCTCCCACCATTTTACCATGGCATTTCCTTCAGAAATTGTTTGGGAAAATTCCAATGCAACATCTTCATCAAAACCATTCAGCTTCAAGAAATAATCTATCCATCCAAAATTTCTAAACTCAGCTAGGCAAGGTGCATGCTATAGTAATACATCATGAACCATGGGTTCATTTCGAATTAACCCACCTCCCATTGTTTTGTTGTCTGCAATCAAACAATCGCTCTACCAAGTTTTCTTTCCTGCAATCTTCGTTTGAAAGCCAAACTTCTCCTTCATGCAACACTTCCAAATTTCCAACGCCACTATCATCTAAAATTTACCTTTTGGCTTAAGATTATGACAGGAGCAATAAAGGTAGTAAAGGAGTAATAAATGAAGGCTATGATCAAGGAAAATGGTGGTGGTTGATTTCGTTTCACACATGCGAGCCATCATCTCACTCATAATTCAAATTGGCTCAATAATTAAAAATTTTCTGACGTGACCCAATACGGATAGACACGTAGACATGGTATTCACATTTCCCCCCCCCCCCCCAACCTAAATTTTCACATGTGTCCTCACATGTGAGGTGGAATGAAGATTTGACAGGGTCAAGGAATAATTACATGTTATGGAGAACTTCCATATTAATGTAAATCAATTAAATGAATATTCTAAAAGACAATTAAGATATAACAATTGATGTGAACATACCTAAATTAGTGGAAGATTTATTAAAAATATTATGTAGAAAGTACTGGTCACTTTTCAAGAAATCAATTGAGCAATTAATGAAAGTGGAGTGGAATGAGGTGGAATGGAATGAAGTGAAATGATGGCGATGTGATGGAAGAGAGAGAAATGTGTAATGGATGGGTGGATGGGTGAAGAAGTGGACCCCCACAAAAGTGGAATTCTTTATTATGATAAGTTACATACCTTAGTTAGCCAGAAAGAGGGACACTAGGTTCGCTTCCTTCGGCTGCAAGAATTTTGGGTGTTGTGTGCTAAGTGAATTACTGCAAGAACTTCTCCTTGGAATTTGGCTTGTGATACAACTTGAGGTGATGATAGTTGAAGAGAAGCTTAAACCTAACAAGATCAATGGTAGTGAGTTGAAAAACTCCATTGGAAAAAACTTCAGCAACCTCATACGATCCTAGCCACCTTGACTACAATTTTCCTGCATTGTCTTGATATCTTGAGGCATAGACCAGTGCCCAGTCACCTGGCTGGAATTTCTTATCCTTGATGAATTTTTCATGCCACCTTATTCTCTGATTCTGCACTACCTCTATGTGATGCAAATTTTTCTTCCTCATCTCATCCAAAGCATTCAGCTGCATGACTTTGTCCCTTTGTGCCTCAAAGATATTCATCCCCAAGTCTAGTATAGTCCTAAGAGTCTTATGCTCAAATTCAATGGGCATCATAGCTATCTTTCCATATAACAACTCAAATGGAGTGAATCTTGTAGTTGTTTTCCATGTAGTTTTATAAGTCCAAACAACTTTTGGTAATCTTCTTGCCTAATCCTTTCTATGGATAGCCACTGTTTTGGTCAGAATGGCTTAAATTTCTCTATTGGTCACCTCAACTTGGCCATTGGCCTGAGGGTGATAAGGAGTATAATTCCTATGCCTAATGTTGTACTCATTGACCAGTGATGTAACAAGGGTTGAAATGAATTGAGCCCCTTTATTAGTCACTATCTCTCTTGGGACCCCATATCGTATGAAAATTTCCTCATAAATAAATTTTGCAACCTTATTGTCTCATGCATACTTCATGGCCTTAACTTCTACCCACATGGTTACATAATATATGCATACCAAGATATACGATTTACCATTTGATGGAGGATCAATGGGTCCTACAAAGTCCAATCCCCACTTATCAAATGGAGTGATTACTACCTGGGGGTAAACTGGCATCTCATCAAATTTGGTTGGTCGGCCCGTCGTTTGGAATCTATCACACTTCCTTGTATATCTCCCTGCATCCTTGTGGAGTGTGGGCCAGTAATATCCTGTGTTCAAAATTTTCATTGTTGTCCTCTTGGCTACAAAATTCCCTCCACAAGGTTCATTGTGACATGCATGCAAAATTTTATATGTCTCATCTTCCCTCACACATCTCCTCATGACATGGTCTGGTCCTGTGTAGAACAAACATCCAAAAATCCATGAGAAAGGAAAATATTTTTCAATGAGCACCCTCCTCTCTTTTGGAGAGAAGTGAGGAGGAACTCTCCCTATGACTAGATAATTATCTATGTCAGCATGCCAGGGTATCTGCACATTGATGGAAAATAGATGCTCATTAGGGAAATAACCATCTACTACTTGATTGTCTTCTAATATAGTGAGCCTCGAAAGAAATTCTACAACAACATTGGCCTTCCCTGGTTTATCCACAATGGTTATTTCAAACTCCTGCATCAACAATAACCATCTTGCTAGCCTACCTGAGATCAAGGGTTTATTCATGAGGTATCTAATGGCTACATGATCAGTGTGCACAAAGATCTTGTGTCTTGTTATGTAGTGCCTAAATTGTTTTAGGGCATAGATCACTACCAACAATTATTTTTTTGTCACTATATAGTTGAATTCAACTCCCTACATATTTTTGCTATCAAAATAGATAGCATTTTCAATAGGTCCCTATTCCTACCCTAAGACTGCTCCTATAGTATAGTCTTATGCATCTATATGGATGTGAAAAGGAAGCTCCCAATTAGGACCCTTGAGTACAGGAGCCTGAATCAAAGCTTCTTTCAAGTCATAAAATGTCTTGTCACAATCTTTTGTCCATTGGAATTCAACATCTTTAGTTAGGATGTTATACAATGGTGCTGCCATTTTTTTGAAGTCTTTGATGAACCTCCTATAATAACCTACATGTCCTAAGAAACTGCTAGCATCTTTTTGTTTTGTAGGGATAGGAAGATTGGTGATCACCTCAATCTTTGGAGGATCTACTTGAATTCCTTTGTTTGAGAGATATAGTGGCCAATAACTACACCTTCCTGCATCATCATGAAGCACTTTTAACTATTTAAAGATAGATTTTTCTCTTCAAATCTCTGTAGAACTCTCTTGATATTTTACAATGCTTCATTGAAATCAGCACCATAAGTATTAAAGTCATCCATATAGATTTGCATGCAATCAAGAGAGATATCTGAAAATATGCTAATGACTGCCCTCTAAAAACTTGCAGGTGCATTGCATAAGCCAGATGGAAGTACTGAGTAGGCATAGGTACCCCATGGAAAGGTAAAGGTAGTATTCTCCTGGTCCTCTGGTGCAATTTGGATCTGGTTATAGCCGCTGAATCCATCTAGGAAAGAAAAGTACTGCTTTCTTGCGAGTGAGTCCAAAACTTGATCTATGAAAGGTAAGGGAAAATGGTCCTTTTTGGTGGCAGCATTAAGTTCCCTATAATCAACACAAACTCACCACTTCCCTCCTTTTTTGGGAAAAATCACCAATGGGGACACCCACTGGTTATCTGAAATGGGGTAGATAAATCCCACATCTAGCAATTTCTATAGTTCCCCTTTTACAATTTCTCTCAATGCAGGGTTAATTCTTCTTTGTGGTTGCCTCACTGGTGTAAAATAATTTCTTATGTATATCCTATGAGTGAAAATATTAGGTCCCAATCCATTCATATCATGATAATTAGATGCAAATGCACACTCGTGGGCCCTTAGTAAGTTTTCCAATGACAACTGATGTTCTTCACTCAGTTTTTTGTTAATATTTAGATATTTTCCTTCTGACACCTGCACTTGTGTAGTTAACTCTACCATAGTTGATTCACTAATTATTGGTACCTTGAGCTCATGTGGTAGCAATGTATGAGACATACCTATTGCTGCAGGAAATTTGGTTGTAGGAAGAGCATTTGTAGGAAGAGCGGGTAGGAGTGTCTTCACTGTATCAACAAAATCAGATGCATGAGAGGATGATGCTTCCTCTACCTCATAATGGTTCTAAATTATGTTAGACAATACTTCATCTTCATCTTGAAGCTATATGAAAGGACCTCTGCTTAACATCATAAGTTGTGCCACAAAATTGACTTCCTCGGCCTTTTCACCAACATGTGGCCATACCGGATCATTCCTATCATGGGAGGGTTGAGCAGGAGGGTAGATAACAAGATTTTTGGTGCTATTTATATTATAAATTTTCATGTCTCATGTCTAACATCCAATATAGGAATTTTTTTTCACTAACCATGGCCTTCCAAGAATAATGGGGTACCGCCTAGTATGGCCTTAGGAGAAAGAATCATATAATCCACTGGGTACTCCCAAGATTCTAGAGTTACCACAAGATCCTCTACTATCCCATCAGGCTTAATAGTAGAAATATCAACGAGTTGGAGGATAGTAGGAGTAGGTCTCATGTTTGCAAAATTTAGTTGTTGTAGGATGTCCTTAGTCATTACATTTATTGTTGCTCCTAAATCACAGAGCATTCCTTATCTAGATCCCATTTATAACAACTCCTACCACAAGACTCCCTGGGTCATTATATTTTGGAATAGTCACTTTTCCAAGCATGATTTCAGCCAACTTTCCCACCACATGAACCATAGTGGGGTATTTCTTCTTCATGCTTGGCTTCTTAAGGCATGCTTCCTTGATTGCTTTGCCATATATGGGAAAATATTTTATGGCTTGAAATAGAGGTATTTGGACACATATATGCTTCAACTGATCTAAAATGTCAAAAGTTTTGTCCTCATTTTCTTACTTTTGTTTCACAGTTTGCAACCTCTAGGGAAATGGTGGTTCTAGTTCAATTTGCTTGACTGGGACTGGTTCAAGATTTTTAGGTGCACTTGGCTGAATGGGGATATTCAGAGGCTCCTCTTCTTCCACAAGAAGATCAGTGATAATGGTTGTGGAAGCAACTAACAAAGTAGTTCTTGAATGCAAGTGGATGTTACTTACACTCATAGCATGCATGGAATTGGTTTGGATCAATAGAGTAGACTGGTTGTTGTTGTGGTTTATTATTTGGGTTAGTTGTGGGCTGAGCTAGTAGCTGAGTAGGTTTAGGTGCATTTGAACTTGAACTAGTAGGAGGATCCATTATAGTAGTTTGTTGAGGCTCAGAAGGTGGTTGCATGTAATTGGTTGTCTTGTTTGACCATTGTTGTCCTCCCCTCCATTGGGATGTTTGTTGCCAGTTTCTTGGAGGTGGCTGCCAATTTCCTTGAAACTACTACTAATTCCCCTGAGGTTGTTGCCACTAGGGTGGAGAGTTTTGTTGGCTAGACTAGGAATTTGGAGGGTTATTCCAAGGCTATGGTGGATATCCTCCATAATTGGATGGATATGGGGATTTCCATTGGTTACCAGATGAATAAGAATTGAAATATGGACCAACAAAAGATAGTGGATTTGGTGGCATGCCTTGTCTTGGAGCCCATGGCCTCCTTTTTGCAACATAGTAGACTTGATCTTCTTCACCCTGGATTGGCTTGAACTCAGGTGCCATCTACTTGTTGTCAATATTAGCTATCATTTTGTATTTGTAATCCTTCTTCTTTTGTCTTCAATGACGACAATATTCTACCAACATTGCTTCTACCTCCTCTTGTTTCTTCTTGGCTTGAAGTGTATCCAACTGAGTAGCTAGATTGTTTATGATGTCTTGCTTGAAGTTTTCCAATAAGTGAGTAATCTCCATCCTTGAAACCACTGGTAGATGACTTACCCATGGAAGATTAGTAAGCTATCCCCTTCTTTGAAGCTTCCCTAAAATAGTTCTGACATATCTTCTTGATGTCCACCCAAGGAACTTGGGTAACATCTCCTCCTCCCATCAGGTCCAAGGCATCTATGCAGCTGTCATTAATTCCTCTCAAGAAAAGATTCTTTTTTTATTCTTCATTGAGTGTATGGTGTGGATATTTCTATAAGAAAAGCAAAAACCTTGAAATATAGTCTTCCAGGCTCTCATCTTCCTTTTGCTACATCCTAAAAATGTCACCTCCTCTCATATCACTGCCCCTATAATACTCCTTGTATTTCTCAAGGAACTTTGTCTTCGTGTCCTCCCAAGTATCCATAGTATCTCTACCTAGGCTCATGAACCATCTCAATGCAACTTCTTTCACGATGGCAGGGAATAGCTTAAGCCTATGGGCATTAGTGGTATAGTCATAACTCCTACAGAGTATATCATACTTGAACAAGAATGTATCAGGATCTTCTATGAAAATTCCATAGCACTTAGAAAAGATTGAAGCAGGGATATCTTTGAGGTTGTCTACTTCATTCTGATGAGAAATGGGGAAAGGAAAAGTTGGTTGGTTAGGTCTATTTCTATTTTCATCCCCCATGCCTTCCAGATGAAGTTCCAAAGCAAGGGGTTCTCAATCAGATTCTGATCTTCAGAGGAAACTTCAGAACTGGTCAAATCTGGAAATTTATCAGCAAAGAGGTGTGGATCTTCTTCTTCTTCATTTCTTGGTAGGTTCTGATACTCAATTATCTGGAATAGATCAATATTGTTAGGAAGAAATCTCCCATGAGCATATCTTCTCCTTTCTCTATGCATACTGTAGCAACTCACTATCAACCGACTCACACAAAGAATTGGAAAAAGAATAGTGGGGTCATTACTTGCCTAAATGAGGGGTATACTAAGAACAAATTCTAGAAATATTACAACAAGAAAAATTATCAATGAATCCAAATAACTCCCTAGTTTGACACCATCCCTGATAATGATGCCAAAAATGTTGGCCTCCTACAATGATTTAACAAGTAAGACCTTACAACTGTGATTCAGAGATTGGACATCTAACCTGAATATTTATTTCAATCATCATGAAGTTGCATTTAACTTGTCAATCTAGGGATGTGAACTTGAAATGGGTCAGCACAGTATGTGCACTAGAAATCCAAAGTATCCATATTCATCCTACAACTAAGAAAGACACAATGCTGAAAGTAAATTGCTTGGAAGGAAATAGCATAAGTGTTGAGCACCAACCAATAACTAAACTAAGCTGAAATGCATGACAAAAATGAAAACCTGAGTGAACAAATAGGAAACTACTATGTCTTCTTTGGCTATAGGTACAGTCATAGAATGGAATTCTAGTGGTTGTAGGAACATAAAGTGCAAGATTCTTAACTAATTACTGAACACAAAATAACTAACTAACCTAAGGGACATAATACTCACCAAGTGGGCCCTTTTGGATGAGTATCCCATAAAAAAAATGTAAACTCAGATGCACGAACTTATAACTTCATTTCATTCATTGAAAACCATGAGTACAATCAAGCAACATGACTATATTACTGAAAAACTAAGAGTGTGAGTATATCATCAGATTAAACAACCTCTTGAGAAGGAGAAAAGTTGTAATGGATGGGAGGGTTGGGTTCTGTGTAAGAGCGGGTTCCTCTGGGGGTGTTTCCTTTTCGTGGAAAGCCTGGACCTATAACCATTACTTTGGATGCCGAATAACAACCTCTCTAGGAATTATAGATATGTGTTATCCAATTCTATTTGCAATCATTATTTTAAATGTTTAATTGATTTATTTATTACTTCTTATGAATGTTGTAAATGTTTTTGTCATCAAGTTATGATGTAGATTAATATTAAATGATATTGGAATATTATTATTCTAATGTTAACCCGAGTGAATTACATGGATGTATTTTTCAATTTATTATGTTAATTATTTGCTTTAGAATCTGTCTAATTGTTACATATTGTAGTTTACACACCATTTAAGACATGACATTTTATAAATTATCTTAACTCTAATACATAATCTATAAAATATGTTGCTAATACTTAAACAAATTTAAGAGGAAACGTGACATCACTAAAAAATTCCATTATAATTAACCATTTATATTTTTATTACAAAAAATTAGAACTACAAAGAATGCCAAATTTTCCAATTACCTATTTACATTATGATTACATATAACATCAAAACTTTAAACAATATCAATTATTTCTGTGAATTTTTCTCATTCTTATCAAATTAGGTATTTTTATAAAAAAAATTACATAGTGTTGTTTTTAAATGTTTTCTCTACAAAACATATATCACAAAAAGCTTAGAGAATATTATTTTCTATTCCTTTACATGCATATGTATAGAATGATCTATATTTTGGTTGTCTAGTGATGTTTTTCCATGAAGCATATTGTTATACTATGTATTGTGGTTTGATAAAAAAATATCATTTATTACTAAACCCAAATGGGCATGCAAAACAATACTATACATAAAATTTATCATGGGCATGTTGTAGCTAGTTTTCAACCACCATGTCAATATAAAAAGTTCACTTAAATTGTTGTGACCACCTGAAAAAGTCAACATTAAAATATAAACTTGGCATACATAGGACATAAATAGATGTGTATTTTTTACCTATCAACCACTATTTTATGGAATTATTACAAGTAAGATTTTGTTATTCAATTTTTGCATTATGTAGATCTATTTTTGACAAATATCTATCACATAAAGTATCATGAACATGAATGAGACAATCTATGTGAAATGATAGAGATTATTGAATAAGTTCTTTCTACTATTTGTTAGATTAAAGTAAAAAAATATTCCAAATACAGACATATAGGCATGTATACAAAGTCAAACAAACAAGAACACGTATTAACTACTAATAGAAGGGTAATTTTTCTTGTTCTACACATTTCTAAAAAGCATTGATTAACCCAAATAAAGAGAGACATTTCCCAAGGTTGACATGAGCTAGTTTAAGATGGAACTCCATGTTTAAGTGGTATTAGAAAAATAGTAATTCCTTTTGTATATCCTATTAAGAAAGAAAAAATGATGTTGATGAATGAAAAATTGGTAGCATAGGTAAAAATTCTTTATTTTTTACATTAAATAAGATAAAGAAAAAATGATAATTTAATTTACAAGATATACACAGATTTTAAAACCTTATAAGTTTTCTACAAAGGACTTGGATGAATCCAAATATATGTAGGGAAAGTATATATCATATGATCAAAACTTCAAAAATGTTTTTTTACTAAAATAAATCCAATTCATAAAAATAATATGAGAAATTGGTGCATGTTTGAAAGCTAAGAAAATTAATTTTAAACATAATTCATTGCTAGTTACAATAAGATCATGAATCCAAATAAGAAAATGGGTGATTAAAATGTCATGCTCATCTATGGTTGTTGAAAAGAGGTTGTATAGAGGAGAATACTCATTACTTTAGAATGTACTAGTAGTTGCAAGGAGTTATGCCATAGTTTGATACATTAATAAAATAGGAACTCTCTAATATTTTGTATTGGATTAAAGTGAAGAAATATTCCAAATATATTCACGGATATGCACACAGAGTCAAATAGATAAGAACACAAAGTCATTGGTGATAGAAGGGTAATTTTTCACATAGTACATATTTCCAAAACACACTATTTAACCAAAATAAAGAGACAAATTTTCTAGGGTTGACTTGAGCTAGTTTAAGATGGAATTCCATGGTTAATGTTGGAAGAATGAAGAACACATCTCTTGATATAGCCTTTTGTGTTGTCATTGATTTCACCGTGATATATGAGTTGCAACTACAAGACTCAAGTCAATTTTGATTTGGTATTTTGAACCGGTATTGCAATTACGTCCTTTGGTATTTTATTTTCATTTCCCCTCTAGTGATCGTAGTTACTCACAATCTTGAGAAATGGTTTTTGGTTGATGAGTGCATCCATGGACAAAATATCGTGCATACAGATGCTTGTGTTCATTGTTGGAATCATTTTTTTATTTAAATTTTTGTTATTATGTCTATCTCTGGCTGACCTAATAAGCGGTTGAAGATGTAATGGATTAAAATTTTGTTGGAGCGATCCATGGTGACATGTAGTAGTGTGCTACATGCTTGAATTATTTTGAGAAGTTTTTATATTTACTTGGAGCCGACCTGATTGATACTTGTGGGCAAGTTAGATATATAATGGATAGCTTTGGAGATAGAAGAAGAAAAAGTGGTGTATGCGAGTGTTGGTGGATTGAGTGTGGGTGCAAAAAGAGTGAATAGTGATCTGCTAGAATGCAAATTTTGTGAGCTTCAAGGGAACTAAATCTACACTTTGAGGTGTACTTATATTAGTTCATTCTCTGGTTGTAAGTCATTTTGTTACTATATATCTTTTGTAGGTAGTGAGCCTCTCTTTTAGACAGTGAAGGTGCATCTCAAGAAACCAATGTTGGATTAAAGAGAGTTCACTATATATCATCCTCAAAGGATGTTGATGAACAAGACATTAGTGATTATGAAATAGATGCAAAGAAGGGTAGAGTCGCAAAAGAGGTTTCTTTGGACTAGGTAGAGAAGAATTCTTCTCCAATAAATCTAGGTGCCCCTCTCAGACTAGAAGCCTTGGTAAATAATTTATTGCATTATGAAAATATGTTGAAACCCACAATAGAAGTTTTTAATCAAGTAGGTAAAGAGGATGTGGAAACACTAATAATTTCTATCATTAAATATGTCATTATTTAAAAAAGCTAAGTGGGATGATGTTAAGGATGATGTACTTAAAAAATTTGAAGCTTTGATGAAGAGAATATCAGAGGCAGTTGAGATGGACGATAAAATAAGGGATAAGGAATATAATGAAATTGGATCCTCTCTAACTCTGGGTGATTTGGAAACATTCAAAAATGTTTGTTCTACCATGTTCCAGATGAAGAGGATAGTTAATATTTTAATGACCATAGAAAAGAGGCAGATCAAGAAGATAAAGAAGGAAACCGTAAATATAATCAGAAGTGTGGTTGAGAAATTTGGTATGCTTGGTACATTTGGTTCGGCACCTGAATCAAGAAAAGAAGCTTCTACAAAAGTTAAGGAAGACCATCCCTTTTGGTACTGGTAATGCAAATGTACCTATGGAAAAAATAATGACTCTGATATCCCTCCAAAAATAGGTGGTACAAATGTTCTTCTGGAAATTAATGTTGTTACAGAGCCTCCAAAGATTGAAAAATAGATTGAGGAAATTGTTGAAGCTGAAATACATGATTCTACTCCTTCGGTACATTCTGTAGAGGAAAGAGATAAAGGTGAAGAAATAGAGGACAAGGATGAAAGTGACAAAGAAGAAGAAAAATAAGAAGAGAGGAGAGAAGAAGATGAAAAACAAGAAGGAAAATAAGAGGAAAAGATAGAAGAGGAAAAGATAGAAGAAGAGAAGATGGAGGAAAAGAAAGCAGAGGAATAGAAAGTTAAGGAAGAAGAAAGAAATGAGGAATTAGGTGAAATTGCTGGAAAGAATGAAGAAGGATCTAAGTAGGTAGTGGAATCAAAAAATTCCTCCAGAGATCCTTCCTTTGGTGATGATTTTTTGAAAGGCCTGCTATCTAAACAGATAAGATTCCAGTCAGTAATTCCTCTGAAAATCCTACAACTTCCCATGAATCAAGGCTATGCAGATCTAGACAAGATTTCTCCTATGCATAAAATGGTGTTAGGTGATGTATTTCATGCATCCAGTAGAAGAGAAATCTTGAAAATGCATTAGAAGGGAACTAAGCTTATCAAAGATTCCATTAAGGCTTTGCATGAAGTCACACTTGATACGTCAGTTGACACATCTCTCACTCCGGTAGAAAACCTAAAAATTCTATTGGACTCCTTCAAGGAGTATGCCACTGGACTCGGTGAGAAAACAAAATAGGAAGTTGAAGAGAAACTCACTAAGAAAATACTATTGATCCTTCATGAAAAGTGTGCTTTGGCACACACCAATGTAGAAAAGAGCCTTGAATCTAAAGAAAATTCTATGTTTTCCTATTGCACAAGGTGGCTTGATGCCACACAAAGTATAGAAGATCTTATGGACTGCATTGAGTCCTAGTTGAAAATTGTTTCCAGTACATACAATGTATCTGTGGATAGAGATGAATCAACTTGGAATGCCATCTCCATGCATAGAGAAAAAAAATTCATGTTACAGAAGTAGAAGGAAGAAATAATCAAAAAGTTTGGTCTACTTGGTGACAATGTAAGGATGGAGTACACTCTGGTAGCCAATGCTTTGGATAATGCTGAGAAATTAGATAAAATCAATTTGACCTTGGATACTCTAGATGATGGTAAATAAAGTTTTATTTCATTGGAGTCTTTGAAAAGAATGTTGATATCTACTAAATAGAGTTGGGAGAATGGTAAAACATCCTGGCAAGGCATTCTCCATGAACTTCAAAGTGCTCCCTCCTCTGGGTAAAGTCTTTTTGGTTTACACACTGTTTGGGTTAAAATCTTAAGGGGGAGTTAAATATTTTGATTCTTTTTGATGTAAATTATTCTGGACCATGTGTACATATGTATGTTCATTTTTTTGGTTGATGAGTGCATGCATGGATAGAATCTTGTGCGTAGAGATGCTGGTGTTCGTTGTTGGCATCATTTTTTCATTTACATTTTTTTTATTAGGTCTCTCTCTAGCTGACCTAATAAGTAGTTGAATATGTAATGGATTAAAATTTTGTTGGATCGATCCATGTTGACATGTAGTAGCATGCTACATGCTTGAATTGTTTTGAGAATTTTTTGTATTTACTTGGAGCTAACCTGATTGATACTTGTGGGCAAGTTAGATATATATATAGGATATCTTTACAGATAGAAGAAGAACAAGTGGTGTATGCGAGTGTTGGTGGATTGGGTGTGGGTGCGTAAAGAGTGAATAGTGATCTACTAACATGTGAATTTTTTGAGCTTCAAAGGAATTGAATCTACACTTTGAGGTGTACTTACATCAATTCATTCTCTGGCAATAAGCCATTTTATTACTGTATCTTTTGTAGGAAGTGAGCCTCTCTTTTGGACAGTGAGTCCTGGAAGTGAGCCACAGTTTGTAATATCTTATAACTGGTTATACTATATTGTGAGTTACCCCTCACCATGGTTTTTTCCATTCTGGGTTTTCCATAAAAAAATCTTGGTGTTCTTGTGTTGTGTGTTTCCATGTTTAGTTAATTCTTCTTGTTATCTTAACTATCATATGCATTGGAGTAATTGGATGTTATTTTTTCAATAAGTTTAAGAAGATATTGATTCACCCCACTCTGAGTATCTTGGATATTAAATAGTTAAGTGGTATTGAAATTGTTGCAAGAATGGGAAAAGGAATGAAAGTGTTGTCATTGATGTCAATTGGTCAATTGGTTATCTACTAGTTGATGTTGGTTGTATATGTTGAGGATATTGAGAAATTTGTATTAAAGGAAGATTACAGGTGTGTGTAGTGGAAATTTCTTAACCTAAAGTGCAAAATGAAAACAAAATGCAAGGAAAGAGAAATCACAACACCACCTCGGATAAGGCCTGAGTTGAACTTGAACAAATACAAGAAAAGAACGATGTTACCTTTTCCAAGTTGATCAGTTGGTTGGACCTGTTGATCGGTCGATTATGTGTGTTCCTAGATCAATTTCGACAACATAAAATCTTATAAATTCTTGATTTGGATGCAAGGATGGTTGTGTTGATTGACGATTGAGATGGGTTGTGAGAGATTGTGATATAAATGCTTAGGGTTCTTGGATAAATGTGAATGAGAGTGAATGATAGTGATTGATGGATGCAAAATGGCTAAGTGTTAGCCATTTAACAAAGGGAGATGGAATGAACGGTCAAGATTCATTCTTGGCCAAGGACAAGAGATCAAGGGTGGAGATCCAAGGTTGACCAAAAGGAATTAAAAATTCCTTTTTAATATGCATGGGGAAGACAAAAGGAATAAAATATTCCTTGAAAAGAATTGGGTTAATAAATGGAATTTAAAATTCTATTGAAAAGTACATTGGGATGGCAAATTGAATTAAAAATTCTATGAGGAGTGGTGGGAGAATAAATGGAATTAAAAATTCCACTATGATGTGACAAGAGTTGACCAAAGGGGGTGATTAGACTAGTTAATGAAATATTAGAAAAGGATTAGGTGAGTAATGGAGATTAGAGGCCATCTTGCAAAAGTTGGAGGATGTGACACCTCCTAATCATGGATTAGGAATGTGCACATCCCTAATGATGGGATTAGGCAAGGGCGATTAGGATTAAGTATTGATGGGATATAAAGAGAATTAAATAAATGGGTTATTTATTTAATTCTTTTGGAAGGAAGGGATAAAGGGGGGTAAGGTATTTAATTATTTAACTACATACCTTAGGTGTTTTAAGGACTTTAAGGGTATTAATCAAATAATAGTAATATTACTTAATTAATACAGGTAGAAGGATATTTAGATGAAAAGGGATAAATTTGACTAAATGTAAGTGGTCAATTAGGTGTCTACAACAGGTATTCACTTGTTGCTCAGGATGATGATCTGATACTTGTCCCTATGGTTGTGTGGTTCAGATATGTTAGTCATGATTGTTGAAGGTTTTTATATCTATATTCTTGTCTATTGGTTCTTTGTGAAGTTCGAGTTGTGCTCACCAATTGTGAACTATGTTTTTCTATGTTTTGGCTAAAGGTTTAGGAGAAGTGTTGTTGGTCTAGATTTCTCTTTGATGAAGTCTTTTAACTTGCAGTTCTAGAGATAAGATGTTCTGATTACATCAAATATATTTTTGGTTTCTTTAAGTTTTGGGCTTAATTTTTATGTGTTTTACACTAGTTTGGTCGACTATGTGTTAAGCACTATCTTCGAAGTTGATGAAGCATGTTGGATCTATTATGGGTCTTGATGAAGTGTGTGTTTGGATCAACCTCATTGTAATTCTACCCTAGGATGTTTGGCATCAACCTAATTTGAATTTGAAGTTGGATGGTCAACTTTGTATCTTTTCAAGGTTGGAGATAGTATAAATATAGGATGAGCTAGCAATGAAAAAGTACAAGAGAAAAGAAGGAAGGTAAGTGAAAGAGTAGACGTGACTTTGATGCTATTCATAAAGTGTGTGTTTTATGTGTGTGGTAGATCAGTTTGAAGCTTAATGTTGTGTTTTTGAATGCAGTGAGCAAAAAGAAAACTCTTATCATTCATGAAATTTGATTAGTGATTGTGGTGGAATCCTTTGTTGCATTGGGATTGTTTTCTCTCTATAACAAGTCTTCTTTGTCTTCTTTGTATATCTGTTTTAGTGAGCCCTCCAAGTTGTAGCCCTGTTGGATAGTGAGTCCTTATTATAGGCAATGAGCCTTATCTTAGGTAGTGAGCCTTTTTGTTATCAATTTTTATATTATTTATAGTGTGAGCTAATCCTTACTGTGGTTTTTCCCTCATTGGGTTTCCAAGTAAATCAGGTGTTATTGTGTTTTTGTATTCGATTTGAGTTTTTGCATTGGTATTTGATGATTAATCATCTAAGCAATTTATGTATTAGTTTTGGTAATTGAAATTGAAGGTTATAATTTGTGACAACTAATTCACCCCCCCTCTCAATTGTCCTATTCAACAGAAAAATAGATAATTCCTTCTACATGTCCCATTAAGAAATCAAAACTAATCATAAATGAACAAATGGAATAATAGGTAAAAAGGGCCCTATTATTTGCATTGAATAATATAGTCAAAATGATAATTTAAGAACTAAAAGATACAAATATACTTCAAAACCTTCTTTGTTATACTACAACAAATTTTGATGGTCCACAATAGGGATTTAAGTGTATACCATATTATTAGAACTCTAACAATTCTTTTATGTGAACAAATCAAATCTAACATAAAAATATTCTAAGCCATCTAAGGTTGTTTGAAAGCTAAGAGAAATTACTTCCAAACATAATTTATTGCTAGATACAATCAATCATGGTGTGAGATAAAAAAATGAGTGACTATAATGTCATGCTCATATATGACTATTGAAAATAGGTTATCTAGGGGAGAAGACCCAATAGTTGACAATATACTAATAGTTGTGAGGGTAGTTTTCATAGTTTGATCCATAGTTGAGAATATACTAATAGTTGTGAGGGTATTTTTCATAGTTGTATCCATTAATGAAAAATTTATTCTCTACTATTTTTATTGGATAAAAAAAATAAAAATATATTCATGGATGTGCACATAGAGTAAAATAGAGAAGAATACATATTCATTGTTGAGAGAAGGTTACTATAAAATACATGGAATCACTATAAGCCATAAATTACATAGCATACTTTCATACCTTTAGGGTTTGAGTATTTTCACAAGGTCCAACAAATAAACATAAGAATGTTAAGGGAAATGTAATGATATTTGTCATGATCTATTATGGTTTAGTGATTGATTAGATAGATTAATAATAATATTGAATGAATGCATGATGGCATGAGTTTATATATTTGATAGAAAGCCTAAAATTCTATATCAAGATGATTATTTTATGATATCATCTTGTTTACAAGTTCTTTTCTAAAGCCAATTGAATACACAATTTCTTGGTTTCTTAGAATTGGAACTTTTTAAATAACATTATTAGGTAGCATATAAACAACTCACACATGGCTTGAGGATGTAGGGTAACTCTTTTTGAGGATTAATTATATACAATAGTCACTACTATAGAACAACTATAGGTGTTTATATATAATATAAACAAACTAATGTTTTTCTTAAATAATAATTGATAGAAATGGTAAAACACTACACCCATAATTATAAATAACCTTTATAACAAGGGTTTAGTATAATATATCCCTACTCAAATAACTCCATGGGTTAGTCTAGAGCTAAATCAACCTTATATAAATTTTACCCACAATATCATAAATATCATGATGGCATAGTAGAATAGGATAAATATCATCTATCCCTAATATCACACAACACAATAAAACACCCTTATAGGTTATAGGCTATAATGATTCAATGTTATATTTATAGTATACCTTCACTAATTAAAAAATTACAAGCTAATTGTACAATATTTTTCATATTTACAACTCAAAATCATTGGTAAAGTCATAAATGTGTTCTCTATTTCAAAATTCAAACCATGCAATGAGTTCTTGCCATAATTTTTTTTATTAAAATCCATAATCCATGATCAAAATGACATAGAAAAAATAAATTGTCATCATGATGTTGGATCATGAAGTATGATGTATAACATGCATAGTAAACATTGATTACATGTTTATATTGAAAATTATTAATTGATATAATTTTTTGTAGGAATCATAGTGGAATTTTTATATCAAATTTTTAATAAGAATCCATGATCCATGATCAAGATGAAAGGAAAAAATTACTTTTCATCATGATTATGGATCACTAGTCATGATGTATAATATTCATTACATGTTTTGTAGATAATTATTAGTTGATATATTTTTATAGGCATTATGATAGCAAGAAAGAAGAAATATACAAGAGCAAATTGAAGGCTAAGGATAATTTTACCAAGGGGATTGAAATTCAATGTAGTTGATTCAGATGACAAAGACACTTTAGTCAACCCACTTGATAATAACACCAACAATAATCATAATAATTATAGTGCATAAGTTATCAATGTTACTATCAATTATTCTCAACATCATGGAATGAATATAAAGTTGAGGTGAGTGGAATAGACACACAAAGAAATGGATACTAGATTTATTAGGAAAGTTGAGGATAATAGGTTCTCCATAAGAGTAGCTACAAAAATGTAGGCGTCCCTTCCACTAGTTTAACTTGTTATCATTCACAACCACCAACTATTATATCGATAGAAGAAGAGATAGAAGTAATCAAGTGGTGTGAATTTTTGTCTCAACTTGTTCATAAGTGAGGTTATTCAATTGAAGTCACATGTATCTCACATTTTCCAAATAAGGTCAAATCCTTTTAAAAATGACTTTTCAACATATTATATTGGATTGGTTTTGTAAACATCATTGAGGGTTGACAATAATTAATATTGAGTGTCTAGATAGGGATTCTAGAGTAGTGATGTTGCGAAAAAACATTATGGTATATTTCTACGACAACTCAAGAAAACTGTATTATGTTAACCACTATAGGCCAATCAAGATATGGAGCTATGATGAAACAAGTTTTCAACTAGGAAAAAATTGTACGATGTGAGTTATTATAAATTTGGGTTCAACAGAAGTGTGTTGTATATTTTATCAAAAATTCTATGTTATTACACATGATGAGTAGACAAAGTATTAGATAATAATATTGTGTTATATTAATGTAACATATCACAACATACCAATGTTCTTATTTTTCAAGGTAAAAATATAGTTAAAAATCTAAATATCTATTTATGAAATAGGGGCTTGCATGGTAGCCTAACCACATGCTTGGATGACAAAAGAGATCTTATTGAATTGGTTATATCATTTTACAATAGATCAATCCTTGATGGAGTTTCACCTAAAAATGGGCATCTCCTTATTTTTAATTGACATGGAAGACATGTGGCTTTTAGTACAATCTAAGAGGAAAGATCTCTAGGCATTGATATTCTTACTTTGCTTGCCCATACTAGCCATAATCTTGAAATTTTAGATTTAAGTTTTGTTGTTTGGTGTTTCTGCACGGAAACAACTCAGACATGATAAAATTTATCCTATCTCTCTTGAAAGGTTGATCTCTATGAACAAAGAGATAACCCCAAGGTCTCATGGGTGTCAAGTTATGATAATGTAGTAGAGAAAACTCAGTGATAAAATGTGAATATGTTGGTAATCACAAAGGGGTCTTACGTACAAATGCTAGAAGTTCTAAACTCATCAGATTTTAAGATATGGTGATGCTTTAACTTTAAGTCCTAACTAGTTAATAAAAGAAACAATGAAAGATGAGGGTTTCAAAAGTTTTAATTGTCAACACTACTTCTAAGATTAATCATGTAAATGATGAAAGATCTGGAATGGACCAATCCCTTAAACTAGTTCCTGGTCGACTCAAGCTATACCTGCAATCTTGTAGAGAATAGCACAATCTTCTAAAGTGTTAAAGATTTTTAGGTTGTATGCATTCATTCAATAAGACTGGATGAATATATACAATTGAACTAAGCACATGAATATGAGGTAAAGGTTGACCTTGCACAACATTCCCACAATCAAGAAGCTGCCCAAGATATGAACTAGGGACTGCTACAACACTCTAGGTATTAAATCACAAGAATTATAAACTAAATCTAAGCTACATTTAAACATTTCTAAGCAATCTGAAAGATAGAACAAGAAACATGCAAGATTATTCAATGCAAAGGAGGCACTAGTCATAACAAAATGTCTATACTTTGTATTAAATCATCATATTCACAACATTTCTGGTCTATTACAACACTTGCCTGAAATGTAAAGCTAACTTCTAATCTACTGACTTATTATTCTACTGCTAAATCTACTATCTAAACTTGATTGGTAGCCAACTTAACCAGCTTGGCCAATTATTCCAACCCTTAAAAATGAGGTAGAGTGCCATAATTATAGAAAACATGCCCACATGAAACAAAGCTAGGGTTACAAGAGAGTCAACCACCAACCAGATCGGCCCCGATAGTCAGCAATAACCTGCTGCTCATCAATGAATGCAACAAGGACCCCATCAGATCAACTTGTGATTGCACGAAGCTAGTGAGATGAATCCTCAAGCCACGTCTACCATCAATGAACACCCACGTGAATAGCAACGTGTGCGAAACACCAGCTCAAACACAAGCCATCGATCAGAACCAGAGCTAGGAAAATAGATGACCCAGACCAAACAAACCAGGTTGATTCCACCAACCAAATCCGCCCGCCATTAATGAATACCAAACGCATCAACCTTGTGTGTAGGAGTGGATCTCATGATAGTAGCTGCAAGGTGTACTTGATTGCACCCGCAAATCACGCCCAAATATTCAAAGTACATCCCTTAAATCACAACTCGATCTAACTTGCACTCAAACAGGACACCATTAATTCCAAATACACCATCATAATCCAAGCAAGTCCAAAAAAGTTCCTAAGGTCAGAGAATCACACATAAACCTAGGTAGAGGAAAAACCAAAGGTAGGTAGAACCAAAGACATAACAGGAACAGAGAGCCAAGATAGGAGGAGGCAAAAGCAGAACAGGAAAGGGAAAGGGAGGGAAATAGACGAAGCAAAACCAAAACCCACCCTAGCGGAAGCAGAGGTGAAACGAGGAAGGGAGAGGACAGCAAAAGGAAACCAGACGGAACGGGAAACAAAACCCACCCCAGCGAAAGCAGGGGTGAAATGGGAAAGGGAGAGGAAACCAAAAGTAAACTAGGTGGAACGGGAAACAAAACCCACCTCGACAGAAGTGAGGGCAGAATGGGAAAGCGAAAGGAACCACAAACTTTGCCAAAGTTGAAAGCCAAATTCCATCCTGGTCCCAACCCTGACGAAATGACAGAGAAGCAAAACGAAGAAAACCCGAGGGCGAGAAACCAACCTGGTGGCCGAAGACGAACGAAACAACAAGAAAATGAGAACGCGGGAGGCAGAGCCGGAACGGGGATGAAGACGGAACCGAGAAATTAGCAAAATTTTGAAATTTGGATCCATCCCGGTTCTGACTCCGACAAGTGAAGGAAAAATGAAGTGAAGAAAATACCAAGGGAGGAAAGCAACCCCAAGGATGAAAAATGAGCAAAACGCAGAAGAAAGCAAGGGAACGGGAACAGAACTGGGAACTTAGCCAAAGTTCAAACTTAAGTCCCATCCCGATTTTGCCTCCGACAGAATAGAGGAAACAAGGAAAACAAGGGAAAGCCAAGGGGGAAAACCAAACCTTAGGACCCAAACAAAAAACAACAAGGGAGAAAATAGAAGGGAAAAGAAGACCAGCCCAAAGAGGACATCTGCAAGACCTCAAAACCACTAGGAACTCAACACAAAGGTGGCCATAACCAAGGCAAGCATAAAAGACCAAAACCCCAAGATTTTCAAAGATAAGCACAAAGAGGGGGAAACCCATAGGTATAGGCCAAAACATGAGGCCAAAAGAGGGTCCCCACTTCAAAGGGGAATGTGTGCAAAATTGCACAGGAAATGACAACTCCGATGGGGAAATGCTCTAGAGAATTTTGATGAAAAACTGGCATCAGGAACTCAGAATCTCTGGTTTCAATCCAAGCATCAGGTTACAAATAGACAAGGTTTTAGACATCACCAACATGACAACCTTTCATGTACAAGGTGCAAAGTGTGTGCATATGTATTCATTTCCTTTCCTAAGTTGCAAGAAGGACCAAATTCAATCTGAGAGGGCTACCTAAGGATTCTAGCTCCAAAAGCAACCTGGATAGAGCCTCACTGCCAGTCAAGCATCCATAGCCCCGATGAGGTTATCACTGTGACACTCCCCAACATAGCTCTACTGCTAGCCAGGTGTCCATATTCCCAATAGAGATACTAGGATACCCTTGAAAAGGTGAACATTCTAATTTTCAATATTTTCTTTCATTTCTTTTGATATTCTCTTTTGAGATTTGCTTTTAAAGCTTTACTTTTCACCTTGTAGGAAATGAAGCGCACATTCAAGGATGAGAACCATAGCGGCACTGGAGTAGAATTTAAGATTTTTCACCCAGTCTGACCTCCTAAAGACCATATGAAACTTCAAAACTCTTAAGATTTGTGTGAAGATATATGACCCAAATATTTACCAGATTTTAGCTTAGCCAAGTGACACTAACTCCCAGCCCATGCAACATCAAATGAAGGAAATCCACCAGTTTTAATGACTCCAAAAATATGATAGGAGTTTGTAAAAGAAATCCCAAAGCAGCCCCAGACAAGCAGCCAGTTATACAAATGCAACAAGCCTAGAGGAAAGTAGGAAACCCCCCAAAAGCAGAGCGGCAAGGAAAACTAACCCAAGCAATAGACAAGCAGAACAAAACCAAAAGAAACCCCACCACAACCAAGGCAAAAAAAACACAACAGAAAGGATACCTAATCTACTTATGTACACTGACATAGCTGAGAACAACTCAAGATTAAAAATAATGCTTCAAATACTGCCCATTGATAGGTAGTGGGATATCTCCTCCAGTGAGGGTTTTCAAACAGAAGGCATTATCTCCCAGAATATCTGCAATCTGATAAGGGCCAAGCCAAAGTCTATCAAATTTTACATGCTCCCCCTTCTTTTCATGGGCTTTATCCCAGTAGAGAACCAAGTCAGAGATTCTAAAGGCTTTCACCTTGGCTCTCTTATCAAACCATCATTTCACTATACCCTGATGTCTGGCAAAGTTTTCTAGGGCTTCATCTCTTCTCTCTTCAAGGTGCAACAATTCATTCAAGTGGGTTTCACGCTTGTCCTCCCCATCATAATATTCATTGATGAATTTCAGGGTAGGGATCTTCAGCTGGATGGGAAAGACAGGTTCCAAACCATACACTAAGTGATAAGGAGAGGTTCCTAAAGATGTTTTATGTCTAGTGCAGTCTACCCAAAGAGAAAATCTGAGTTGGGTATGCCAATCCTTGGGGTTCTTATCTAATAGTTTTCGGATGACTGTCAAAAAATTCTTATTGGAAGAATCAACCAAACCATTCCCCTATGGATAGTAATTGGATGCAAATTTTATGGTAATTCCATGGTCATAAGCCCAGTTAGAAAAATTTAAAGATGCAAATACAGAACCATTGTCACAAACCATAGCCAATGGACAACCAAAGCGATTAATGATACCTGATTCCATGAAATTGATTACTACTAAAGTACATTGTTTGCATGCAAGAGCTTCAGTCCACCTAGTAAAATAATCAGTTATGGTAAGAATATACCTGTGGCCTGTAGATGAAGATGGGTTGATTGGACCAATGAAGTCAATTCTCCATTGTGCAAATGGTTTTACCTCTATGATAGGTCGAAGTGGAAAAGTTGCACACCTCTCCCTGCTTGCTGTAGTTTAACACACATGGCAAGTCCTTACATGGTGATGTGTTTCCTTGAACAAGGTAGGCCAATAATAGCCTACCCTCATAATTTGATTTGTAGTGGAAGGTGCTAAACCATGGCTTGTCCCATATTTAGCATGAAATTCAATCATCACTCTCCCCACCTCTTCTTTCCCAAGGCATCTCAGGTAGACACCTTCATGATTTATCTTGTATAGGATAGCTCCCTTCATCATAAAATTTCCACTCCTCAAACGTAGAGCTCTCCTTTGCACTGAATTAAGGTGTTTGGGGCATTGTTGATTCAGCAAGTAGTAGATAATGTCATCATACCAATCCCCTGGAGAAACATCTTTGAGATTATAATGCTGAGCAACAAGGTCAGGACCCATTTCTGCCATTGTCTTGGTCAGTCCTTTCCCTATTACCAACTTCATGGGTTGGATTTCAATGTCATATTATTTTAACATAGTCACCCACTTGGATCTACATTCACCCAACTCATTTTGCATCAACAACAGCTTGACTGTTGGATCAGGGACTATAGCAAAGACCTTGTTTCTCAGTATATAGTGCCTAAAATTCTTCACAGTTGAGATCAAGGCATAATCCTGCCTTTCAACACTAGGATACCTCAGTTCGACATCCTTTAAAGGTGCACTCAGGAATGCTATGGGGTGTTCATTACCTTGATCATACTTTTGTATCAACAAGCCCGCACAGGAGTGATCAAAAGAAAATGAATAAATGTAGAATGGCTTAGCATAATTAGGACTTACCAAAATAGGGGCCTCAACAATAGCTCTCTTGATTTTTGTAAATGCTTCCTTAGCCTCTTTATTCCATTCAACCTTTTCCTCTTATTTCTGCAAATCGAGTGATAAATTTCTTGACAAAGTTAATCTTGCCAAAGAATGACTTCATTTCTTTCTTGCTTGTAGGGGGTTGAATTTTCAAAATTGCCTCCACTCGCTCGGGATCAATGGCAATACCTTGTTCTGAAATAACGTGTCCTAGTAGCTTCCCCTCATTGACTCCAAAGATGCACTTCTTTGGATTAAGTGAAATACCAAATTGCCTGCACTTTTGGAATACTTTGCATAAATCTACAACATGATCACTTCTCTTCTTGGAAAATATTGTCAAATCATCCATGTAGATGATTATGCACTTGCCAGTGATTTAATTGAAGGAAATATCCATTGCTCTTTGGAACGTCGCTCCAACATTGATTAATCCAAAGGGAATTCTCTGATAAGCAAAGGTTCCCCATTTTGTAGTGAAGGCATTTTGGTGCCTATCCTCATATTGAACCATGAACTGATTGTATCCAAAGTACCCATCCAAAAAGGACATCATCTGAGAACCATTGACAACCTGAAGCACCTCATCTAGTGAAGGAACTAAATAATTATCCTTTTTTGATGCTTTGTTCAGGTTTCTAAAATCAACACATTGTCTAATTTCTCCATTTTTCTTCCTGACTGGGACCAAGTTTGTGACCCATGTTGAATGTCTTACTGGGAATATGATTTGTGTTAAGAGTAACTTCTGCACTTCCCTTTGAATATTGGGCTCCAGTAAAGCATTGATTGGTCTTTGTCTTTTCCTGAATGGCTTAACATTTTACTTGAGGGGAATTGTATGTGTAATGATTGAAGTGTCATATGTCCTCAAGTCATCATAGCTCTAGGCTAACACATCCTGATATGTATGCAAGGCATCAATAATTCCTTTCCTCTCCTCTGGAGTGCACACCTTACCAATAAAGACATTCTTTATATTACCTTGGGTCCCCATGTTGAAGGTTTCACATTGACAATTGGGGGATTCCCCTTTCATTTTCCACTCTTGATCTTTGATCCTATCCAAAACAAAGATCCTTTCTAACTGCACCATGCCTCTTAGGATAGTGTTAGTCTTTAAATTGAGGACTCCTTCTAGGTCAATTTCGGCCTCTTGAGGCTCAACCTCATCAATTAATTGGGAAGAAAATACATCACATCTAGTAATAAAATCAAGAATGTGCTTATCATCTTCAAATACCTAAAAATTGGTGACATTTTCAGGCACCGAGGGCACTCGAACAAGCTCCACAGTGAACTTTTTTAAGCCCGAAAATGATAATGGTTGCAATGTACTTGCTACTTGTGCTAGAGAATCAGTAGTTTGATTCTTACTCTAGGGTATCAGTTGAATGTTGAAGGCATCAAATCCTTCAATGAGATCCCAAATTCTTTGTCTGTAGTTGGCCATCCTTCTATCATGACATGAGTATTGTTTTCTCACCTACCTAACCACTAGGTCAGAATCTCCAAACACTTGGAGGATTTTAACTTTCTTTCTCAATGCCATTAGTAGCCCATGAACTAGGGCTTCATACTCAGCTACATTATTAGTGCATTGGAATTGGATTCTATGAGCAAAAAAGTAGGTTTTACCTTTAGGACTGATCAACTCAAGCCCTGCTCTAGCACCTTGCTTGGATTTGGATCCATCAAACCTTAATGTCCAGCAGTCATTAAATTATGCTTTTCTTGGAATACCCCTGTCCTTACTATCACTCGGAGGTTCTTTAGGAGGATTTGGATCCTTCCCCTTTTGACTATTTTGAATGATCTTTATGCTTAACCCAACAGTTGGGGTTGTGTTGATGTGCCCTTGTATATTCTCTACTGCAGTTTGACACAAGAAATATTCTAGTTCGGAATGAGGAGCATCATGGACATGACACCAATTAGGAAGAATAAATTGTTCAAAGTTCATATTTCTACCTAGCTGAATCTAATTTTCTACACATTTTTGGATAAAATCTTGGAAGTTATCCAACAAACTGAGTTGTCTTTCTTCCTGATCACTAGGTTCCTTCATTTGTTCAAATTGCACTTCATAGCTACTGGCTTTTGATGTGGGTTCACCAAAAGAGCTTTGCAACATCAATATTTATTTTGTGTCTGAAGCAGGGGAGGCTAGGACATAGTTCCCCATACTAACTTCTGATACCAGTATCTCATTTGAAGTATTATGATATTTGGTGATGACATACTTCATTCTTGGTTCTCTCTCAACCCTGATTTGATTTGGGATTCCTTTCTAGGGGAGCCACATATGGGAGTGATCTATAGATGTGTATCCATTGAGTGCCTTGGTGAAATATCTACCCAAGATCAGACCATAGGTGTCAGTGATGTTAGCTACTTGAATATTAAGCACCTGTTGTACTCTAGGGTCTAAGGAAACTTGCATGGGAATCATGTTTAGTTCTCCTACAATTTTCACCTTTGTTTTGTCAAATTGGGTGAATTTCTTTTGACAGGCTATAGGGGTAATACCAAGAGCCCTACAGACAACAAATGGCATAACATTTGTGGATGCCCCCGAATCCAATAGGAAATTGTGCAGATTTTTACCAAATATATGAATGGAAATCAGAAAAGGAGGGGTTTCCATTTTGCCTTGAAATAAACTCAACTGTGAGTCAGCTTTGGAAACCTGACTCTTATATTTTTCTTTACCCCCACCCCCGGGTTGTGACGGACTAGGACCTTGGGGTGTCTATGAACTAGGAGGCCTTGCAATTGCCTCATTGGTAGCTACTCCTAGTGTTGTTATACTTGAATTAAAGGACCCAAGGACTACATTTCTGATTTCAAGAATTCTTAACAACTCAAAAGCAGAAAGACTCACCTTTAGTTTTTTGAGTTCCTTAATGACATATTCTCCCAGCTATTCCACATTCAGGTTAGTGTGGAGCTCCTTGGAATGACTAGTCTTCCATTCCTTTGTCGCATTAGCCATGCTTCCTTTGGAAACATTTAGTTGTACTTCCTTTACGAGGTATTGTGTTGGCACCTGAGGGTAGGATGGATTGTTGTTGGCATGCAGATCTGGTGGAGTAGTCAAATTGTGTGGAGGGGAAGATGTAGTGAACGGTCCACCAACTTTTGGATTCTTGTGGGGCTTGCTCCTCAGATCATATTTTTTGACAGGTTGTTGAAACATTTGCACCTCCTCAACACCAACCTCTTCTTCATCCAATGGTCCATTGTCATTCTCAGTTTCTTCATCAAATAGCTGGGAAATTTCATCTTCATTGAGCACTTGTTCAACCTCTCCACTTTGGTTGCTTGATTCCTCCTCTGGTTCATTCTCCTAAACCCTAGGGAATGGAGCATGATTCAACACTAAAACTGGGGAGTCGTAGGGATTTGAGGGCACCAACTCTTGGCCGGTGGAGTTGTTTTCAACTTCATATTGGAAAATGGAAGCGGCAGTTTGAAATTCAGGGCAGTCAAGCTCAGAGTGCTAACTTGTCTTATGAAGCCTACACCATCCAGACAAAGTAGCTTCTACTAGGTACACCCCACCTGGAGGTTTCTCCGGATTGGAAGGTTTGTCTAGTGGAGTGGGAACTCCTCCATTGTTAGGCCTGGTGTTCCATGGCCTATTCTGCCTAGGTGGTTGTCTTCTTTTGAATCCTTGCCCACCTTGTTGATTTCTATCAAAGTTCTGACTAGAACCTTGTCCTCTTTCAAAGTTTTGATTTCTGTCATAGTGTTTCCCTTTGTTATAGATTGATTGCATGATCTTCTAATTATCTTGGAGTTGATTATTTTGGTTCCTCATGTAGGTTACCTCCATGTTCAACTTCTTTACTTGTTCCGTCAACTTATCTAACCTTTCTTTATCAGGATTATTGTAAGGGACTGGATTCATAGTGTTTGGGGAATACCTTGACACTCCTCCAAAACTAGTAGATTGATTCAAAAATTTTGAGTTTTGAAAATATGTAGGGAAATTAGCCTGTGGTTGTGAATGGAGGGGATGGTTAGTAGTTTTTTGGGGATAACCATGCATTGGTTGGACTTGGTTTATTGGATGACCTGGGTGAGGGACCAGAGACAACTATGGAACAAGATTCATGATGGGCGTGTGATTAATCAGAGCTTGGTTGAGAGATTGGACTTGGCTCGGGTGAGCAGCTGGTCCCAAAGATGGTAGAGGTCCAGACAAGTGTTGTCTCAGTTCTGTACTAACCTTAATAGCCTCCATATATGCAGTGAGCAAGGTAGTTGGTGGATTAGTTCTCCAATTAAGGAAGGTGGAGGTAAGGTTGTCCAAGGCTTCAAAGTAGACCTCTAGGGAAGTGTCCTCATTTCCAACATAAGGTGCCTAGAGTTTGGTGTATGCTCGGTGGAACCTATTGTTGAATAATCCTATAGGTTCATTAACCTCTCTATTGATCCCAGTAAACTACATATATAGCTCATTGGCACTAATAGGAATCTTAAATTTTAGCAAGAAAGCAACCTCAAGCTCATCCTAGTTATGGATGGAAGCAATAGGTAGGTGGTTATACCAATAAAAGGCCTCTTCTCCTAGAGAATATGGGAAGAGTCTGTAGGAAACATCCTCATGATTAATCCTGAGTTATCTCTCAAACAGGTTTGAAAGATCCTAATGTGCTCTTTTGCTATCCTATTTGGGTCATTCGTATGAGACTTAGAGAAAAAGTGCTCAGGGTTCTTGGACATAATATTGTAGTTGTTGAATGTCAAGGGCGATGGGTTATTTTCCAAGAAATCCATTGGTGGAGGTGGCAATGGTCAATGAATGACTGGTTGGGGTTGTGGAGTGGAACCAACCTTAGAATTGGATGAAGATGGAGTGGGTGGAGGTGAAGATGGTGGGAATGATGGATTGGATGATGGTTCCTCCCTTCTTCTGGTCCTTCTTGACCTGGCTAGGGGTGGTAATTCTTGGAACTCTTCTTCTCCTCCTGTTATAGATTTGGTTCTCCTTTTGAGCCTCTCAGGAGAAATGACATTTAGAAAATGGTCTAGCTTGCTTATTCAGGCCCTCCTTCTAGTGCCAATCCTATTTTTTGGTGTTTCTGCACAGTAACAACTCAGACAGGATAAAATTTATCCTATCTCTCTTGAAAGTTTGATCTCTATGAACAAAGAGATAACCCCAAGGTCTCTCGGGTGTCAAATTATGATAATGCAGTAGAACAAACTCAGTGATAAAATGTAAATATGTTGGTAATCACAAAGGGGTCTTATGTACAAATGTTGGAAGTTCTAAACTCATCAAATTTTAAGATATGGTGATGCTAGTTAATAAAGGAAACAACAAAAGATGAGGGTTTCATAAGTTCTAATTGTCAACACTACTTCTAAGATTAATCATGCAAATGATGAAAGATCTGGAATGGACCAATCCCTTAAACTAGTTTCTGGTTGACTTAGGATGTACCTGCAATCTTGCAAAGAACCAGGCAGAATGGGAACCAAAACCCACCCCGACAGAAGTGGGGGCGGAATGGGAAAGGGAGAGGAAACTAGGCGGAATAGGAACCAAAACCCACCCCGGTGGAAGCGAGGGTGGAACAGGAAAGGGAAAGGAACCGCAAACTTTTCCAAAGTTCAAAGCCAAATTCCATCCCATTCCTACCCCCGACAAAATGACAGAGAAGCAAAACGAAGAAAACCCGAGGGCGGGAAACCAACTCGGAGGCCGAAGACGAATAGAACAACAAAGAAAACAAGAACATGGGAGGCGGAGCCAGAACGGGGATGAAGATGAAACCGAGAACTTAGCGAAAGTTCAAAATTTGGATCCATCCTAGTTCTAACTCTGACAAGCAAAGAAAATAATAAGGGAGGAAAGGGACCCCAAGGACGAAAAATGAACAAAACGCAAAAGAAAGCAAGGGAACGGGAAGCAGAGCTGTAACGAGAATGGGAACAGAACCAGGAACTTATTCAAAGTTCAAATTTAAGTCCCATCCTGGTTCCACCTCTGACAAAATAGAGGAAACAAGGAAAATAAGGGAAAGCCAAGGGGGAAAACCAAACCTTAGGACCCAAACAAAAAACAACAAGGTAGAAAACAAAAGGATAATGAAGACCACCCCAAAGAGGACATCCACAAGACCTCAAAACCACCATGAACTCAACACAAAGGCAGCCATAACCAAGGCAAGCACAAAAGACCAAAACCACAAGATTTTCAAAGATAAGCACAAAGAGGGGGCAAGCCACAGGAACAGGCCAAAAGACTAGGCCAAAAGAGGGTCCACACTTCAGAGGGGCGTGTGTGCAAAACTACACAATTTTTTTATCCATTCAAGGAATACTTCAAAAATGAAAGGTTAGAGTGGATGGAAAAACATCCACACTTTAAATAGGGAGGAAAAAATTGGATGAAATTGGTAACAAAGATTTTATGTTTTCCCTTACATCTAAAATATTTTAATTTTTTGAAGGATTAGAATTTGGCTACTAAATATAAGCACACTTTCCAATTATATGAAACCAATTGAAGCATTCATTGTTGAAGAATAAAATGAGGTTGTAGGCATTGCAACATTTTAAATTTGGCTAGTTATAAAGAAACTAAAGTGTAATAATGTTTTGCATAAATGGAAAGAGAACACTTAGTACCAAAAAATGAGGTGAATTAAAGCATAATTTTATCTACTCACAATAGAGAAAAACAAGATTCAATTGATTTAGATGATGTAATGAACCTACCAACATAAACTAACCCACTAAATCGAGTTAAAGGAGCCAAAAAATTTAGAAAGTATATTGATTTTTGAAATATAAAAAAGGGGTGATTCTATGTCCTAAGTGCTTAGAACAATGGCATTCAAAACCCTTTCCTAGAATTTTATTAAAGAGCAAGATCAACAAGGTGGATAGATTGGCTATCGACCATGAAGGTGAGCCAATTAGACCTAGATCTCCTTTTTTGGGGGATTGCAATGATTTTAAATTGGTTAACCTAATTGAGCTATATATGACCTAATATGTAAAATACAAGATCCTAACAAATAACAAACTGACACAACAATTCGTAGGAAAATATAGAAAGTGCAGAAGACTGTGTACATATCTTGAAAAGTTGGTTAAAAGATAAATAAGAGGACCGAGATTCCTAGGGGTGTATGGGTATCTTATAGGGTATCATGCTCTTCTTTTGGGGTCCTCTGGTGACAGATCCGAGCTTCTAATTTTTATCTACAAATTTGTCGAAATGCTATCAAGAAATTTTGTAAGTGATTTTTTGTGGCTTGACAAGATTTATGGCTTGGAATGCAACAATGAACAACTTTTCTTCAATATTCCTTCAATCCTGTTCAAATCTATAACCTGCACACTCAAGGAGAGTGGAAATATTGGTCCATTTAGGGGCTTGCCTCATTCAAACCCCATGTAAGTGTTTCCACTTCCGCAATGGAAAATGTCAATGATAAATGGATAATTTAAAGCAAGGAATGATGAAATCACAAAGTGTTGCAACTCACCACCCTTCAATGGATTCCTTAAAGGAAATAAGTCATAATTTTCACCTCAAGGACTTTATCTTTCTTTTCTTGCTTTTCTTGAATGCTTTGGAAACCTAAAAATGTGTTAGCCTTCACAAAACTATAACATACCCAATATTCACTCAACAATTTTCACCTAAGTTTTAACTTAGAAAGTGAATAACATGTTTCCAAAAATGGGGAAATGAAATTTTTCCTTTTACATAACATAATTTCACATTGCATAAATGGTATAACATTACATAATTCCAAATAGATGTAACTCATCTTTCTAAATAAAGATTACAATTGATTCATGATCATGTTCATATACAAATTCATAACTTACAAGAGTTCAACGGTCAAGGTGTCCTCATTTGGATTACACTTATTTTGTTCCAAAATCCTTAGCTACCAACTGCAAGAGGGAGAGCATCAACCAAGTTCTTTTCCTCCAACCACAGACATGCCGGTCCCCCGTACATCTTCTTAACTAGAAAATGGCCCTACCCTTAATGAAGATTTTTGTATGGAAACCTCTACTAATGCACATCTGAGTATCTAGTGTTGTGTTTAACATATCTAGTATGGCCATACAACTATGGATACCCTCCAACTATGCATGACTTTACTGACTAGTTATGCAAACCCAGATCACAGTGAACCGACTAAGTGTAAGCAGTGACTTTCACACCTACTCTGGCTAGAGTTTTCATATATATAATAAACCCACTTTCTATGAACCAATGTCATATGTTCACCCACCCTTACTCAACTTGGAAACTCCACTAACCTATGGTTAACTCTTCTTTTGGTTTGCCCCCAAGGTTAAAAAGCATAACAAGATTTCATTCAAAAGTGATGACACACTAACATTGATTTAATAGACCTATTAGCTTTGACCCAACCTCTTGAATACCTCAATGTTAAAAATACTTGTAACAAACTTGCATTGAAAACTTCCTCTTATTCAAATTCTTTCTTTTAATCATGGGAGTAATGACTCTCCTAGTTCATGCATAATTAGTTAATACTGATGACACCACATCACTGACTAGACACACCTAGTCTCAATCTAAATCATTTTCAATATGAAGATATGTATAATGATATAGTATTAAACTTGATTTGGATATTACTTCTTCATATTATTTTATGCCTAGTATGGCTTCGTCTTTCTAGGATGCCATAACCAATCTTCTTATTCTTGACATTAAATATCATATAAAATCTTATGTTCATAGTAATGTCTAGTAATAATTCAAAATAATAAGCTATTTAACTTCTAATAATTCAACTAAGAACCTCTCAACTAATCTCCAATTTCCTCATGGTTCTTTCCAAGTTATCCTTTGCATAATTTATACAAGGTTCCTACATTTTTATGTACATATACATTCATATATCTTTTCCTTAAATATGACACACATATTCACACGTTAAAATGTATGATAAGTCAATATCCAATTTAGAGATCATTTTCTAATTGAGAGGAGTTTGTGCTTCTGTACCTTAAAATCTCCTCACATTATGGCTTCGGTTTTCCATGACATAAAAATCCTCTTCTTTAAGATTAGAATACTATGAATAGGTATTAATAGACTCTTGGTCAAAATATAACATAATATCATTCAAAAGATAATGAGGGTGTATTTACTCTTATTCGTATTCTAACCCTCTTGTTGGAAATAATATAAACTCATTCAAATACAATGTTGTATTAACATGACTAATACAAAATACTCTACTTATTTTCTTGTGCTATATTATGCTAACAAGCCGGTGGTTTGGGTTACACATAAATCCAAAGAGAATTAACCTTCCGATGGCTTTTCTTTATCTTGAATTTATTCATAAGTAATTCTTATAATCATTGTAGACATGGAAAATGTACAATTTGATCTGGCACACTTGATCCTGATTACTAGTGACATTTCCTCTTAAATCATACTCTCAACTTTTCATCATCTTCTATCTCTTAATTTAATAAATCATTATTTATTTGATTAAGTCTTTCTCCTCCATTGATTAAATTAATCAATTTAATTTAATTAACCTTATATCTCTATTTGATTAAATAAATCATTTTATTTGATTAAAGTCTCTAAAGTCCTCTTATTAAATTAAATAAATTAAACCTTATTTGATTTAATTTAATATTTTCCCACTTAGTTAAATAAATCAAAATCATTTATTTAATTAATCATTTCCTCTCAATTCTGATTTAAATCAATTCATCAATTTAAGTGAAAATTGTCAAATCATCTAATCTCTCATTAAATTAATCAAAATCTTGATTAAGTTAATCCCTATCACTAAAATCCTCTAGAGAATGCAACTTGCACATGAAAAAAGATTTAATTCATTTATTAAATCTTTATTTTCCCTCACATGGCATCAAAAGGGAATATTCCCTTAAGTTTGAATTCAAAAAGTCCAAGTGGATGGGTACTTCCAACAAAGTATTCACTCCTCTTACATGTCCTTGTGCATTGAGCCAAGTGGCATTTATTTCATTCATTTTTCCCTCTCACATGTCATTTCCTCAATTTCAAATTCCACCTAATTACATTTATTGGCACTTTGGCCAAAATTTGCACAACCATCAACCACTGGGTGAAAGTTAGTCCCACATTGCCCAAATCTTGCCCTTTCTTCCAAATTCAAATCTATAAATTGGCGGCTTCTCTCCTCATTCAACATCCACAATCTCATGCAAAGTTACTTTCTTAACATTGAGAGCCAATTTTGTGCACTTCATTTCATACATTCATAGTTTTCATAATTCCATAGCTAGGTTATGCTCAAATCTCATCATGGAGATTTGATCAATCTACAATCATCAACATTGCAATTTAGGAGTTGGGAAAGGGCCAATTTTGACATATCAATTGGCACCAATTCCCCCATGGGATCACAAGTTTTCTCACTTAATTAGGATTTTACTTTCATTTATTTAGTTTGTTCTTCATCTTCCTAGTTTAAGTTTTAGTAGATGGATTTCATGGGGAATCCTTCATTCTTGCTTGCATATGATCTAAAATCTTGATTTGTTTGTTGTTTTTGTGCAATTGCAGGTTTAGGGGTTCACATTTTGGTGCTAGAAGGAGGGCTTGAGCATTTTTTAATCACGTTTTCTAAAAAATTCCATATTTTTCCCATTTTTTTTTGCAGGTTAAAGGCTCGCTGCTCTATATTGTGCCACATTTTTAGGCATGGTGCTATATTGCACCAGTGATAATCCAAATTGCACCACACTTGTTTCCCGCGCCTAGTTTTTGAATTTGCAAACTCTGTCGCGGACCTATCTATCCTAACTCCGCCACACCCCGTCCCGCGGATCTGTATTGCACCGTATTTGCAGGTGCGGTGCTATATTGCACCGCATTATTTTCCAAACCGTGCAGCACCCGCTTTCCCGCTTAAAAAATTCAAATTTATACAAATCTACTGTGGATTTTGAGTTATAAACTGCATTGTCTGCAAAACTCCGCCGCACCTATGATCTCTATTTCTGTAGAGCACCACATGCAGTCAAACGCACGGTGCTATATAGCATCGCCTATGTTTCAAACTACGCCGCACCTGCTAACTACACTATGGAAAACAGTCAGAATTAAAATTTTAACATGTTCTTTTTGAATTTTTAGATTTTCTAACTATTGACTTGTTTGTTGTTTTTGTACTCTCTAATTTTTATCATCTTGCAAGTTAGAACAAGGAGGAAAGCAAAATAGGAGGTTCATCATGCACAAAGTGTTTTTAAACACTATAGTGTTGTTTAACACTTTTAGAGGATCTTTAATTCCGTTTTAAAAGGAATTTGTTTACTTTCATGCCTTACAAACACTAAGTTTTCTTTTGAGTTTTAAAAAGAACAAACAAATTTCTTTTTCAAAAGTTTACAAGAAGGCTTAAAAAGAACCTTAAAAACAGTCTACTAGATTTGGTTTAAGGTTTAAAAATTGAACAAGGCAACTCTCACACTTCAAAGTTGGTGCTTTAAAAAGAACTCATTTTCTTCTTTGAGGATTAAAATGAACATGTGTATTTTTGATGTTTTGTAATCCTTTTCACAAGGTAATATCATCTAAAAGGTGTATGTGCTTCTCTCGTGTCTCACAGTGATCTTGAGAATCAAAATTATTTTTGTGATATTAAGTTGTCAAAATAATTACCTCCACGCTTTATTTTGGGTTTAAAATTGAACAAAACATCTTGTGAGTGTGAGTAGGCTTATTGCATGTGTTCCCCCTTTGTTTCTAAACAAAGGTTGATTGAACTACGAATATGTTTACTCACTTTTATTTATCTTAGCGGGTCTGCCTTGTGGGAATAATTACTCACCCAAGGGAACGACCCAACCGGTAACACACTTAAGACAAGTGTATTTCCAACCGAGATATAAAAGTGGGTACTGGAACAAAAGTGAGTATCACACGGTTGGCTCCAACGAGAAGGGCAGCAATGGTCTCTCGCCGCATGGGTCAATCTCCATGAATGGAAAGACTGAATTAAAACCCTTTTTTAGTAAAGGCCAAATCCCTATCTATTTTGTTGGTGCAAAAGGTCATGTCCTTTGAAGCCGCCCACGTTATACATGCGGTTTTGTTGTAGAGATGAAAAGTATGCCATGGGAGATTCATGGGTACTGATGCTTGGCTGACCTGAGAAGTGAGTGCACTGTAAGGGGGAGTCTATGTGGTCAAGCATCTAGTCATCCGCACTGAATATGCACAACTGGATTCGTCCAAGTGGGAACCCAACAAAATATTGTCTCTTCATCCTAGGGTTGTACATGTGCTTGGGATTGAAAAATACATTGCTTGGTCCTCAAAACAATTAAAAAAAAAATATTCACAAAGGGCTCCGAATTCCAAACCCCTTGGAGGAAACAAATATGCTTTGACAAATCTAAGCACTCTTGCATTCCCTAGGGATCATATCCTTAGAGGTTTCTAAGTGCTTGGGTTCAATCGTCATTTGTTTTCACTAAGGTCAACCTAGAAAACTTTTTCCCTAATTTCCTTGATTTCCACATAATGGACCTTGTGGGATGAAAAGAAAGTAGGACATTAGACATGCAGTTTGAAACATAATCAAGAAAGTGCTTTTGGTAAAAATAATTCACTAAGGAAAGATAAAAGAAAAATTGGACCCCACATGTGTTGTCTCAAATGATTTCTCAAAAATTCAAAATCCCAGAACCAAGATTCAAAAGGATTAGTCTAAAAGCTCGAGAACAACGTCTTGAAATGCTTCTTGAAGTCAGAGAAAGACTAGTGTACAATTTCTATAAGAAGGCTTCAAGGAATAACCCAAGTTTGTATGCATTTTACTGTCAACAGAATCCTGAGCTTTTTGAAAGGTTTTCTTTCCTCACATAGGAAGTATAGCATGTTCTTCAATACCAAGGTTTTGTGTAAAAAAAAGAGTCGTGTCTAGGTCAAAGTCTAGGATCAAATTCTTCACTCTCATCCATCTCTCCATCAATCAAATCTCATCCCATCAACAAAATTTTGGGAACTTTATAGAAACCATTCATGCTAAACTTAAAAGCTAAATCAACATAACTCTATCTTGGCTTAATACACCTAGCCAAATATTCATATCTCTTGAACAAATTTTCCTCTAGGATAACGCAACTTCTTGAGGTCTACTAGTTCGTGATCACCTTGGTTGGCCTAACACACTTAGCCAATCCATTCTCTTGAGTGAGTTTTCCCTAGGATAACACAACTTCCTAGGGTCTGCAAGTTCACTACCATCTTGTTTGACTTAATAAACCTAGTCAAACTATCAAAATCAATCCAAGCCTCAAAAGTTTAGCATAACCCCTAAAATCTCTTCAAAAATTTCACTCATTCACTTCATCCATTTATCTCATCATCATCACAACCCCCTTTGATCCTTGGACTTCCCTAGTTCTTCTCTTTTGTGCCTAAAGATTAAGATCAAACGATCCCTATTTTTATGGTCCAAACAAGATCAGAACAGGAGAGGAACATGGAAAAAATCAACGAAATATCAACTTCCAGTGACTTGGGTCAAGTAACCACCGAAGTAAACCTTGTGGGATCAAGCAATCCCCTAGAAAACTCTTCTCTACCATCACAAAATCCTCAAGAGGAAGGCTATGAAGAGGACATCACAAATGAGGACTTGGGAATGACACAATCAGAAATGCTAGAAATGGTTCAAAATCCAGAGAATCATAAAATTGTCAATGCCATGTTTAAATACTTACGCACGTTAGCGAAAGGAGGGGTCTCATTCCCTTCTAACCTTGACCTAGGCAATAGTATGGAAAAGACTCTTACAAACACATCCCCAATTTCAACTCCAAATATCACCTAAAAAATGCCTCAAACCATATCGACAATCACACCAACCTCACCAATTGTAAATAAGGGAAGTGCAATGTTTCGTGAGTTACAAAAGCATCGCCTTGTAAACAACAAAGAGGTAAATGTCAACACCACGCCGGATAACTCAGTCTCGGTGAATCCATCACACCCATACATCCCACTCACCTTCCATAATCACATAAATTCATCCTCATTCCATGCAACACCAGCCTATCCATGAAAGATACAAATTTCTCTATCACAAGGAGAAGGTGGTTTGTTTGGAATAGCAGGAGTCACTGACCCATTCTCCTTCCAGGCGAGCATATCATCTTTTACTCCATTACCACTCACATCTGTATCACCTCTTAGATTAGGTCTTCCCCCCTACCCATCGCTAGTTTCTCAAATCCAGGCAATCTGAGCATCACATCAAATCCTCTCTTTTTGCAGGTAGCATCACAAGAACAAGTGGAAACCATTCAAGCCACCACGGTCAATACATTAGTCGGTCCTCAAATCTCTCAAAACATACCTTCTCAAGGATCGACCATCTCAACCACACCTCCAACAATCCAAATCTTGACCACCGACACAACCCTTTCGCCCATCACAACGGTTAGCACCATTCCCAATCCAAGCAATTTGAGCATCACATGAAATCCTCTCTTTTTTCTGGCAGTGTCACAAAAACAAGTGGCAACCATTCAATCCACCATGGTCAATACATCAGTCGGTACTCAAATCTCTCAAAATATACCTTCTCAAGGACCGAGCATCTCAACCACACCTCCAACAACCCAAATCCCAACCACCAACATAACCCTTTTGCCCGTCACAATGGTTAGCACCATTCCCAATCCACCACCAATCCCACCAAAAGCTAACATGAAAAATTCATTCATCACCCTAATCCAAACCATCCAGAAAGCCAATTATCAAAGGGTACTTAAACAAAACCAACAAGTAGTACAGTAGGCTACTCAGCAAGCACAAGCATGACTAGCTGCCCAACAAGCTGCACAAGCCTAGCAAACCACACAAGCCACGCAAGTAGCCCAACAAGCGCAAGCTCAAAATCAAGCCTAGCACTAGGCTCAATAGGTGAAAGAACAATATCAAGCACAAGTGCAAGCGATTCATCAACAAGAATACCAACAAGCCCTGCATGATTTTCAAGCACAACAACAAGCTAAACAACAAGCTTTGTTGGCACAACAACAACTCGACCAACAACAAGCTTTTTCAGTGCAATAGCAGCTCGACCAACAATAAGCTTTGTTGGCGCAATAGCAGCTAGACCAACAATAGGCTTTATGGGAACAACAATAGATGGACCAACAACAAGCTTTGTTGGAACAACAGCAGCAAGATCAACAACAAGAATTGTTGACGCAAATGCAAGCATATCAGCAAGCCTTGAACGCAAAACAGAGCTTGCAGTAAAATCCCACCAGTACCCCTCCCACCAATCAAACACCCCGAACACCTCAAAACATATTCATCCCACCTCCTGATCCACACAACTATGTCACAACGCAAATCAAACTGCTCTCGCAGTAGGTGTTGGACCTCCAAGTAGAAAAAAAACTAGAACACCGAGAAACTTGTGTCCCTATTCATTTAACAGAGATCTCACAATGGTACCATTCCAAAAGGGATTTGAAATCCCCAAATTCGACAAATATAATGGAATAGGTAACCCTCAAAATCACATCAAGGAATTTTAGGTGCATTGCATGGAGGTTGCATACGATGACACATATGTAATGTAAATTTTCCCACAAGTTTGACTAGTCCTACCATAGAATGGTTTTCTCGCCTACCCATAGGCATTAAAACATTCTAGAAAATTGTGGAAGCATTCCTTAAAAATTATGCTTTCAACATGGGTGCAGATGTTAGTTTGGAAGAACAATCAATGCTCAAATAAGGAAAAGGATAGTTATTTGCATCCTTCTTGCAAAGATTGCGATCCAAGGCCAATCAGAGCAAGTGGACCATGCCATAAGAACAACAAGTTTGCACGATCATATCCAATCTAGATGAAAACTTGGCATCCTACTTAAAAATTTAATGCATCACATCATATGATCAATTGATCCCAAAGGTGCTCAACATCGAAAGAGCCCTTAGTACATGGGGAGGCGCATCAACATTTACTCCACCACAGGATAACTGCCCATCCAACAATTATAATGATAAACCTTGAACATGGTCAAGGAACAAAAATATCACAAATGACGATGTGGTCAATGCTAAAGTGGTCATAAATGCTCCTAAAGAAAACATCCAAACTCATCACTAGCCATAGAATCACAATCGCAATAATGTGCAAACTAATGCAGTAGTAGCACAACAACAACCGCTTCCCGCCAACCAAATTTTTAACTTGGGCAATCGAGGAGGACCACCTCCTCGAGGCAAATACCCTCCCAAGCAAAAGTTCATGGCTCTGGGAGAATCAATCTAATCCATAATGAAGAAGTTGTTCAAGGAAAACCTTATTAAAGTCTCCAACTCTGAGCAATACACGAAACCCATGACCAAACCACCATGGTACAATGAAAACCTCCTTTGTGATTTTGACAAGATCAAGGGACATACAATCGCAAATTTTATGAGGCTGAAGAATATCATCTAAGACCTCATCAAAGACAAGATCATAAACATTGAAAAACCAGCTAGGAACCATGATCTTAAAATATACACAAATCCGATGCCAAATCATAATCAAGAAAATAGTCAAGGGAACAACAAAGGCAAGCAAAAATATTCTAGCGCCAACCTAGTATATGAAGAGATAGTCGCATGTGTATGAAATGGTCACAGTCATTAATGTCAAAGGAGCCAACACCGACTGTAGAGTCACCACACATGGCAGAAAGGTTACCATTGCAGGGGCACCAAAACCATATAAGACCCCCATTACAAATACAAAAGCCATTCCCTACGACTATAGTGTCATCGACTAGCTGAAGAGAACCCCCACACAGATCTCCATCATGGAACTATTAAAATTTTCCGCTACCCATAGGAAAATTCTTGATGAAGCATTAGCAGAATCCACCATCTCTACCACCCTTGACACATAACAGTTTTAGGCTATGGTTGGTAATATCATCACCCCGAATCTCCTTACATTCTCCGATCAAGACTTCCCCCCTAGCCATCTCATAATCACGCACTTCGTCTACAAGTGTTGATCCACAAAAAGAAAGTTAAAAGGGTCTTGGTGGATGGAGGTGTAGGCCTTAACATTTTCTCTCTCAAACTTATAAAGAACTTGGGATTCGCTAAGGATTCCATTAACAAGAAAAAGAGCATCACTATAAGGGCATATGATGATCAAGAAAGAGTATCTCAGCGCACTATTAAAATCCCAATCCAAGTGGGACCAGCAACCATGGAGACTGCCTGGCAGGTCCTTGACCTCGACCTACCATATAACATCCTCCTAGGACATCCATGGATCCATGAAATGAAGGCAGTGACCTCAACATATCATCAATGCATCAAGTTCTTGTACCAAAATGACGAGGTCACTATACATGGGGATCTCGAACCATTTGTCTACTGCAAAAACTTGGAAGCCAAGTTTTATAAAATCCCCCAAGTGCCAAAAAATGATGAAGGCCCATCCACTGCATACATCACCCCATCTAACCTTGCCTCCACTTCTATGATAGAGACACCTGCCATTCCTGATATATCTGACATCAAACTCATAATCCAGGACAATGGATGCGGAGACTACAAAATGAAGAAGAGTGCATTTTTTGTAGGAGAGTTACCATAATCTCCTAGGTCACATGGACAACCTCGATCAACCGAAACACCCATCCACACCTTTAGGGTAGACCCCTCTGGATTTTTCCATTGGGGAGACCTAAGTTGGGAAAATGTTGGTGAGGAAGATATTTCAAGCATGATATATTGTGATGTAGGACCCACACCCATATTACCTATGGATGAAGCCAACATAGGGCAACAAATAATGCTTGGTATGGGCTACAATAGAAACCAAATCCTTGGAGGGAACACTGATGGATGACTGGAGCCCATCATTGTAGAAATAATAATGTGGAACCTTGGCCTCGGATGTAGAGTATAACCATACATGGAAAAGGTACTCCTAGTAGGATAGTCAGGTGCTCTCCTCAAGTATCAGCAACCACCCTTAGACCACCCATATGCATAGGAATCCCACTAGACAATTTCACTTTTGACGTAACTGATGTTTATGCTAGTAGTGACGATGATGATACCATAGTAGGCCTTCCCATGCTCTTTGAGGATTCCTTCTTACTAATGATTAGTGCCTCACCCACTGAGTCAAACCAACAAACCCACAAAATCAACTTAGTATACCCTCAACTCATCGATCATGACCAAGGAGGACCACCAATTCTAGACTCATTCAAAAATGATGAGGCCCTCTCAGAATTCATGGGACTAAGGGATACAGTTCCGTGTAGGGATCACAAGGCAGGTTTCGACATCACATTAGACACTAAAGCATATTATGGGGAGACGATTGAATCCTTCAATCGCAAAAGAAAAATAATGAGAATAAGCTCGGAGTTATTGAGTGAAAACCACACTGTGGCACTCTCTAACCATAGAACAGTAAAAATAAAGGACGCATCCAATGGTGAAAACCTCTTTGAGGCACCAAAGGATGAAGGATTCAATCTCCCCCCTACTACACTACATCATGAAAAATCAGCAATCCTGGCAGACCAATGTAATCCTGTTAACTTGGGAATAGAGACAACACCACAAATCACTTTCTATGTCGAGTCGCTCCTAACAGAAGAACAAGAACTACTAGCAAAATTTCTAAAAGAAAGGAAAGTAAATTTTGCATTGACCTATGCTGACATGCTAGGTTTGGATCCAAAAGTTGTGGTTCATGATTTGGCTGTTTACCTTGGAGCGAAGTCGGTAAGACAAAAATTAAGAAAAATGCATCCCCAGATATCCTTGCTAGTCAAGGTAGAATTATAGAAGCTCTTGGATGTTGGCTTCATACGCCCAATTGACTATCCAGAATGGGTATCCAATCTTGTACCAGTTTCAAAACCAAATGGGGGCATCCGTATCTGCACAGACTTCAAAGACCTCAACAAAGCATGTCCTAAGGATGATTTTCCACTACCTAACATTGATATAATAGTGGACATGATAGCCGGACATGAGATTCTATCACTGATGGATGGTGTCTCGAGGTATAACTAGATAATGATTGTAAAAGAATACCAACATAAGACAACATTTACATGTCCATGGGGCACCTACTGCTGTAATATGATGCCATTTGGGTTAATAAATGTAGGGGCTACATATCAAAGGGCCATGACACTAATCTTCCATGACATGATACACAAGACTATTGAAGATTACATGGATGATATAGTGGCTAAATCAAAGAAGAGACAAAACCACATAGCAACGCTAAGTGACATCTTCGACAGCCTGGAGAAGTACAAGGTCAGGCTCAACCCAAAGAAATGTGTCTTTGGGGTACAATCAAGTAAACTTCTGGGATACATAGTATCGATGAGGGGATTAGAGGTGGATCCCGCAAAGGTTAAAGAAATCCTCGATATGGAAGCACCAAGAACACTGAAACAACTCAGAGGATTACAAGGAAGACTCCAGTCCATCCGGAGGTTCATAGCACAACTGAAAGACAAACAGATTTCATATTCACATCTACTCCACAAGGGAGTAGCATACAAGTGGGATGAAAAATGCGAACATGCATTTAGAAAAATCAAAGAATATTTGCTCACACCACTAGTATTAATGCCACCCATTGCAGGAAAACCATTGATCTTATACATCTCAGCAACAATAGTAGCCCTGGGTGCTCTTTTAGCTCAGCACGACGAGAATGCAATAGAGAGGGCCATCTATTATATCAGTAGAACAATGGTTGGCCGTGAGTTAAACTACTCATTCACTGAAAAATCATCTCTAGCAGTAGTGTTTGCTTCACAAGCATTATGACATTACATGCTGGCACACAAAATCAAACTCATCGCCAAGATAGATCCCCTAAAGTATCTACTATCAAAATCTATGCTCATAGAAAGGATGGCTAAGTGGGTCATGATACTATCACAATATGACATTGAATATGTGGAGCGAAAAGCAATCAAATGACAAGTCATTGCAGACCAACTGGTAGAAGCCCCTATCTATGCAAAGAATCCACTCATATTAGAATTTCTAGATGAGTCCATCTTTAATCTTAGCATAGCCAATCATTGGAAGCTCTACTTCGACGGTGTTTTCTTTATCACCCCACAGGGGGATTGCATACCAATATCTTACAAATTGGCATTCCCCTATACCAACAACATTGTAGAGTACGAGGCTTTAACCATAGGTCTCAAGATTGCAGCATAGTGGTGAATCATGACACTAAAGTTCTATGGAGATTCACAGCTTATTATCAACCAAGTCAATGGCGAGTACCAAATCAAGGATGATAAGCTCACACCATACAAGAAGTTAGTAGAAAGCCTCAAAGAATCATTTATTGATATCAATTTTGAGTAGAGGGCTAACTATAGAGCAGTTGATGCCATGGCAACAATTGGATCCTTGCTAGATATCCCTCACAATGTCTCGAAACACAAATTCTTGATAGAGCAGCTTCTCGTACTTACTTTCGAGGTACCAGAGTTAGAATATGTGTGTGAAATCATTGGTCTTGGTGATCTTTGGTATCATGACATCTAAACCTACCTGAGATTAGGTGTCCTCCCGACCGACATTTACCCAAACCTCAAATGAACCTTTATCAAAAGGTCCTTACGTTTTGTCATCCTAGGGCAAACCCTCTTCCATAGGAGCATTGACTGAACACTATTACATTGTTTAAAACCTAAGGAATCCCTGACTGCTCTAACTAAGGTACATAATGGCACTTGCGGTTCACACTCGAGTGCTATGACCTTGGCCAAGAAGTTACTAAGATCTAGGTACTATTGGCCAACAATGGAGAGAAAGGCACATGACTTTGTCATAAAGTGTTTACAGTGCCAACAACATGGAGACCTTATTTATGCACCAGCTCAAGAACTGCATCCTATTGTTACACCATGACCCTTTTCAAAATGGGGGCTCGATCTCATAGGTAAAATCTCACCCACCTCATCCAATGGCCACAAATTCATCATCACCACCATAGAGTATTTCACAAAGTGGGTCGAAGCAATTCCCATGACCTACATCATTGGAAAGAAAATATCCAAGTTCATCCTGAACTATCTCATTTGTCGATATGGTGTTCCCCAATCTATTATCTCTGATAACGGGACACCTTTCAAGAATTAGGATGTCCGTGACTTGTGCAAAACTTTAAAATCCAACATCACTTTTCCACTCCATATTACCCACAAGGCAATGGCCAAGCAGAAGATACCAACAAAACCATTCTAAAAATCCTTAAGAAAATAGTCAATGACTCTAGTCATGATTGGCATCTGTAACTAAATCCTGCCTTATGGGCCTACCACACCAGCATTTGCATGCCAATAGGTGCCACCCCATTTTCCCTAGTCTATGGATCAAAAGCCATTTTCCAAATCGAGATCGAGCTCCTATCTCTAAGAATATCATTGCAAAACCTCATCACAAATGAAGAATACAGGGTCTCACAACTGAATGAGCTGGAGTTACTAGATGAATGATGCATGGATTCCCTTAACCATCTACAGGTCTATCAAAATCACCTGAAACACAGCTACAACAAGAAGATTAGGCAACACACCTTTTAAGTCTGTGAACTTGTGATGAAAGATATCAAAAAGAATGTGTCGAACCCAAAGAGCAAAGGTAAATTCGAGCCCAACTGGCTGGGACCTTTTGTCATCATGGCCAGCTATAAATCAAGATCATATCAATTAGCTACACCAAAAGGCGAGCCTCTGCAAGAACCTCTAAATAGATCCCATCTCAAAAAGTTTTATGTCTAAGAGCTTGCAAGGTATAAAACCAAAAAACACAAAAAAATAGAAAATGTCCTGAAAAAATGGTCACCTTGATGAAAACTTGGAAAACAGGCATCTTGGCAACAAAAAAAAAATACAAAAATAAAAGAAAATCAGAAAATGGATTGAAAAACAGTAAAAATAAAAAATCGTCCTCTAGTGAAAATCACTTCGGTGGCGCTTTGGACAGGTACCTTGGTGAAAACCTAGAAAATAGGCACCAAGTGTAAATAAAGCACTCCCTATCCACTAGGATCTACATGACTCACCCATCCATTCCATCACAATTCATTAATCCTCCATCCACCCATCCGCTCGCATCCATACCATAGCCTGAGCTAGTTCCCATATCATATTCCACCATAGTACTACTTGGCATATTCCTAAGGTTAGTTTTTCCTGCCTTTATTGAAGTAGTCTATCGCTTAACGCTGGGGGCATGTCCTTGAAACTAGAATCATATCGAATTTGTGTATATTTTTTGCACTCTTCCCAAGACATCAGAAAATCCAAAAACATTCAAAAAATTCATCAAAAATCCAAAAACATTTAGAAAATCTCATAAAATCTTAAAAAGAAAATCATCATCAAGTCTTGACAGTCTTCAACCTAGTCCAAACTATGTTGTCTCTGAGCTTGAATGTACGCAAGGTTGATCTTTGATCATCTCTCGAGACATTTTAGGTCAATCCTTAGGCATCCATCGCAATAAAATGGCAACTTGTTCGCCTATCTATCTCATCATAGAGTCAAGTCTGTCGTCAGTCAAACTAGGTGGTCTCTACGTATATAACGTAGGCAATTCTAATATATGGATCAGCTCTTGAGACCCCTATGATAGGTCTTTAGGTTAGTCTCTTTGCCGTAAACCTCAAAAATACCAAAAACATTTGCAAAACATTTCAAAAAATACCAAAAACAGTCTCAAAATATCTAAAAAATCTAAAATAGTGGATCCATCTCATCTCGCTTTCACCCGTGACTTCCATCATTCCTAATAAATCAATCATTGTCATCACCCTTTGGTGAGTCAGTCATAAGCAAGTCTAGCAAGTTCAAAAGTGAACACCCTAATCGTCAGAGTCTCGAAACTCTAAGTCAATAAGAAAGCAAGATAATCAACTCGGAGTATCAATAGCTTATCACCAAATTAGTCCCATCAAAACCCTGATCACAACATGTACTAGGATGAAACTTTTCCACGATGGACATAAGCTTCAGGTACCTCACAGTATTTTAGTCTTGGCTAGTGGTATGAAGAACATTAGCTTGTTCGATTTTCTTTATTTGATATTTTATTGGCATATCTTATTTTGTGCTCATTCTAAGGACCTCTCGATGATGCCTAAGCAAAACAGGTTTAGAAGAGAAAGGAATGGGGTAAGGATCATTGTCTCTTTTATCTACTATGATTGTGGGATACACTTGTAAAATAACTTAGTCATACGTGCTTTTTTTGGTTTGTGGAGAGGATGTTTTAGATATCTTGTTGACCAGATAAGAAAGCTTGCTTTCCTATGTTTTGGCCTGAGATGTTTAGAATGTTTGAACTACATCCTGAATGAAGTATACATGCTAAGTGTGAACAAGAATACTCCTACCTGATATTCAAGTCAAAGTCCATCACACTGGGTACAATGTTATCTTGGTTCTTTATACCTTGATGCATCGTACCTAGGTGTGTTATCAAACATAACGTAATTGACCCTTTGAAAATCCCAACTCCTGGTAAAGCAAATCACCATCATCCTAACTAACTCATTGTTTCTAATTTCTTCTATCTTCTTTCCATACTAACATGGTATCATGACAGTAATCGGAGCATCGCCAATGCATACACTCTACATCCACCAGATCATTAGCATAAAAGGCATATTGCATTATATCATTATCTTAAGTTATGAGGAATAATATAAATTTGTTATTCTAAGCATCTTAAGAAAGAATTACATCATACATAATCATTAGCATCCATTACCATTTGCACATCAATACGCCATTATTAGCATACATTTACATCCATAGGATCATCATTAAAAATGCATGAAAAAGATATAAAAAGAGATACATCCATTAGAAACATACATCATACCGCATGGGCATAAGAAATAGGAACATCTCATACCATACAGGAAATAAAGAAATGCATATCATACATTGCAAAATATTTCATAAAAGGCGAGTCATCTCATATATATCATCAAAAAAATGTACTGTCATGATACAAAATCAGATCAAATGTACATCAAAATACATGGTACAATAGGGGAAATTATACAACCCATGAATCAAAAATGGAAAACTATCTGTGATCAAGGGCTCACCCTGCTGGTTGCTACCCTCTCCCACCTACCTGTCACTATGGTCCTCTAGCAGCCTCATCCCTGTCTGCTGAGAGAAGTCTAGCACTCAACCTGCAGCTGGCACTGCCTATCTGTAGTGCTCCTGATAATACTCGGCCTCCCTGACCACCTCTTTGTATACCTGCAAAGCAATTGACCGGCCCCAAGAAGGGGAAGTTGTGCTCTCTAGTTCTCTCTACCGACCAATCTCCTTATCCCTCTCAGATCATGCCTGGTCCCTCTCGGGAGTAACTACAACAACCTATTTCCTAGCCTCATCTCTCTTTGTTGTCAACACCTGAATCTGACCCTACAACTATTGGATTAGTTTATCTCTTTCATCTGGATACACTGTTGGCTGTTGTTGCGGGACTACTCTCGGCTGATCATCCTGCTCCCCTACTTGGGGAGGCGACTGCGTGCTAGATCCCTAGGAGGTATCTGATGGGGACATGGTCCACCTCCTCCTCTACCTTGTCCTCTGCCTCTGCTAGGTGTCCTACCTCTAGGTCTCCATTGTGGGAGTACTGTACCTGGAACTGTCAATCTCAGGGGAGGCCTAAACCAAGCCCTGTATGTTGGAGTAATCCCCGCATCTCCTAACCCCTGATCATACGACCACGGTCAGGTCACCAACTGTCTAAAAGAGGACACTGCCTCGGCTGACGAAATGGGTTGGCCCCATGTTGTCTCTCTAATCGTACGGGCGAAGATCGCCTCATACTGATCATCTCGCCTTTCGTGTACCTATCCAAACTATCTGGCCACCCTATCTAGGAGATACCACTCTATCATGGTATCCTCCCGACCCTGCATCCACCTGTCCTGTTTGGCATAGAAAAACTGCTGAATATCATCGTACCATGGGCCAATGCCCATCTAAGGCATCCAGACAAACTCCCTCATCTCATTGAGGACTCATTGCCTGTGTGCAAGACCACTTGTACCAATGTGGGAAAAGTGGATCTGTGCCCCTCTATACTGCCAAACAACAGGATCATCAGTCTCAAGAATAACTGGTGTGACATCTGGGCAAAGCACTAGGATCGGCTCCCATGCCCAGATATGTAATAAGGTAACTCCAACCCCGAGGGACTTGCTATCCAGGTATGCAAACTCATGAAGATCCTTGTATAGGGATGCCAGTAATACTGGTCCCCAAGCAAAGAACTCCCTGCGGTGGACCATCTGCTCCCATGCCAGTCCCCAACTGGGACTAAAATATCAACCCCATCAATCGAGTGTCACAAGGCCTGAAATGATAGCAGCAATGATCAACCTATAAATGTGTACGCGGCCATGGTATCTCTCTAGGTTGATCTTCCCATTGGAGAAGTGAATCTCATCAAGCTCCATAATACTATAGCAAACCTCTCTGTTGGAATCTGGATCATAGATGACTCTGGCCCCATGGATAGGTAATTAGAGGATACGTCAGACATCCTCAAGGGTAATGGTAACCTCGCCGATAGGAAGATGAAAGGAAGAAGTCTCGTTGTGCCACCGCTCGACTAAGGCTGTCATCATGCCTAAGTGTACCTGAACAGGATGGACATATGCAATATACCAAAGACCAAGAGCACCAAGCTACTCCTGGACCAACTCATGCATACCCTACAATCTCCTGAGCACCGGCCATCTATACTCCCGCGAGTGGAGTACATCAAGCTCCTCCTGCACAAGGGAAGCCATCACGTCAAAAAAAAGAAAAAATATGCATCTCACGCTAAATTTTCACATCCAAAGTAGCAAATGCAATGCTATTTTCAAATGTGGTGTAGTTTGGAAAGTTGCAAATTGCGCCATCACAGCTGAGTTTGCAAATTTCTAAGTTCCAAAGTGGTTCGCGTAGTGCTATTCGCATATGTGGTCAACTTTGTGGCAAACCCTAAATCCCTAATTGCGTCACATGGTTAAATTTTCACACACGGGGGAGTTTGATCGAAAAATCCTAATTTTCAAACTGAGACACATGGCGCTATTTGCATATGCAGTCTAATACTAATGCTACCACAATAATGGGTTACACTTTTTGGGACATCCTGATTTTTGCTGAAATCACATATTTTTAGATAATATAATGATTTAAGCCTTAAAAAGGTTCCATTTTAAGGGTTTTAATTGAAGAGGGTTTGATCAAACCCACTTATATCAAACCCCCTTGGATAGAAAGCCACTAGTTTTAAACCATACCTATAATGGAGTCTCCTCTACACCTATCAAAATGCTGATAAAAAACCACTTTTGATTTACCTTTTAGGGGATCAAATTAATTTATTTAAAATTATTTTTTTGTAAACATGTAGTCCTTATTATAAGCTTCCCAAAAAGTATAATTTTAAATATATTTAATTTTATTATTATATTTATTTTTTATTTCTTGTGAAAGTAGGTTTTTCAATGAACATTGAGGTCTTTATTTCACACATACGGAAAAATAGGAAAAGAGAAAAAAAATTCTTAAAAACCCATGTACACTAGCTATTGATGTCCTAATTCCAACAAAAAAAATAATAAGTTAATTCAAATGAATACAAAAAAAGTTATGCAGCTAAAAGTATAATATATCCAAATTATAATTACTTGGAATTAGAAAATTAATTAAAAAATATATATGCAACAAAAAATTATGAAAATATATTCATCCCCTAGATAATGGTGTGAAAACACTATATTTAAAAAATTAAAATTGCATGCTTTCTATAAAAAAAGTTATGCAGTCGAAAGTAAGCATTAGTTTTTGAAAATTATGTTTAGTAAAAAAATTAAGTTAATAAAAACTACATAAAATAATTCACAATTTATTTTTTAATTTAAAAAAAATAAAATTAGATTCTCAACACAAAATATCACAAATCACTAGTTTGCTTCATCTTCAAATTCTTAATGGTTTAGTTTCTATAGGCGTACGGAAGTGAAGATCTAGTGAAAAATGTTGATTTCAATGTCAAGTTTGGCTAAAAAGTATAACCCATTATTGTGGGATCGCATGGTGCCAATGGAGCATTTTCAGCGGCGCTATATAGCACCGCTCAACTTAAAAGAGACTTCGACACTATTTAATGCACACAAATCGAAAAAATTGAAAGTTGGATAAGGGTACATACCATGGGTCTTGCGCCGACTGGTTGCTGGTGCACTCGTACTCTCTCTGACACGTGCCTGGGAAGCTGTCATTGCGCCATCTCGACCAAGATTCAAAGCTCAAACTGTGAAATTTTTAAATGGCTAAGATTGCAAATGTATTGAAAGTGAACTCTCAAGGTGTATTTAAGCCTAAAAATTAGGATTTTTTGACCTAATTTAGTCATCTAACTAGGGTTTTGATCCCCCAATCCCTTTTTTTCCAATTGAGGGCCATTCTGCATCTTTTTTGGCATTTTAACGTGTTTTTTGGCATTCCGAGACATTTTTAACCTATTAGGCACCTTGTCGTCATTTTTCGCGACATCATCCAAAAATTCAAAATTTTTGTCCGATCTCTCGAGGGGGCAATATACCAGCATAATCCTTCTACTGGGGCAGCAGTGGGCCATCTAAAAAAATTGAGAAAATTTTGAACTTTGATCACAACAGTTTATTCTTTGAATCAATGCAACAAGTACATTGCTTCAAAGAGGGGAAAAAATTAGACATGGAAAATGTACAATTCGATCTGGCACACTTGATCCTGATTACTAATGGCATTTCTTCTTAAATCATACTCTCAACTTTTCATCATCTTCTATCTCTTAATTTAATAAATCATTATTTATTTGATTAAGTCTTTCTCCTCCATTGATTAAATTAATCAATTTAATTTAATTAACCTTATATCTCTGTTTGATTAAATAAATCATTTTATTTGATTAAAGTCTCTAAAGTCCTCTTATTAAATTAAATAAATTAACCCTTATTTGATTTAATCTAACATTTTCCCACTTAGTTAAATAAATCAAAATCATTTATTTAATTAATCTTTTCCTCTCAATTATGATTTAAATCAATTCATCAATTTAAGTGAAAATTGTCAAATCATCTAATCTCTCATTAAATTAATCAAAATCTTGATTAAGTTAATCCCTATCACTAAAATCCTCTAGAGAATGCAATTTGCACATGAAAAAAGATTTAATTCATTTATTAAATCTTTATTTTCCCTCACATGGCATCAAAAGGGAATATTCCCTTAAGTTTGAATTCAAAAAGTCCAAGTGGATGGGTACTTCCAACAAAGCATTCACTCCTCTTACATGTCCTTGTGCATTGAGCCAAGTGACATTTATTTCATTCATTTTTCCCTCTCACATGTCATTTCCTCAATTTCAAATTCCACCTAATTACATTTATTGGCACTTTGACCAAAATATGCACAACCATCAACCATTCACATGGTGACAAGTGGCATTCAACCATTGGGTGAAAGTTAGTCCCACATTGCCCAAATCTTGCCCTTTCTTCCAAATTCAAATCTATAAATTGGAGGCTTCTCTCCTCATTCAACATCTACAATCTCATGCAAAGTTACTCTCTTAACATTGAGAGCCAATTTTATGCACTTCATTCCATACATTCATAGTTTTCATAATTCCATAGCTAGGTTATGCTCAAATCTCATCATGTATATTTGATCAATCTACAATCATCAACATTGCAATTTAGGAGTTGGGAAAGGGCCAATTTCGACATATCAATTGGCACCAATTCCCCCATGGGATCAAAAGTTTTCTCACTTAATTAGGATTTTACTTTCATTTATTTAGTTTGTTCTTCATCTTCCTAGTTTAAGTTTTAGTAGATGGATTTCATGGGGAATCCTTCATTCTTGCTTGCATATGATCTAACATCTTGATTTGTTTGTTGTTTTTGTGTAGTTTCAGGTTTAGGGGTTCACAATCACATAATGTTTCAAAATCTAATATGTAATTCATGATAACTACTCATCATGCTCTTTTGATTCCCTAATCTAGTTTGTCTCTTGTATTTATGATATATAGCTCTATATATAGACATTCTGTCTATTTGCACATGCACTAGCATACTTTCCAATAACCATAATATACATACAATGATAGCATAATCATATTTCAACAGTAATAATACTTAGTTTTAGAATTAAAAGGAGATATATAGATAGATATCTTAAGCATTTCTAGATTAAAATAGCTCCAACAAGTATCCTACAACTTCTTGCTCAATGCACAATGGCTTTGCCTACTATCTCCTATATTCTCAGCTTTCCTTGTTGCTAATACTTTAAATAATATCTCCAACTACTCAACTTAGCCTTTCTGCATACTAAAACAATACTCTAATCTCTCAAACTCATATGAATACCCAAAATGATTATAGAAATGAGCAACCAAAATAGAGAGCTACTTCTCTTCTTATATAATCCAAATGGAGAGATTGACTGCTAAAAGAAAGTTAATATTATTGCCACCTCTCTTATTGTCTACAATTCAATACAATTCAATTGCAAATACAATTCAAAAACCAACTCTTTTACCTCCAAGTCAATTTGGTAGACTGGGCACAACTCTTCCATTTGTTGGCACCTTCTTAATAGTAGGAAAAACTCATATGTATTCGCACGTAATAGTCCCAAACATAATCAAATTTTACCTCTTGCTTAGTCACCCAAGTTCATGGATTTGTCGTCTATTCCACATGCTCTTTTACCTAGTTAAAGCTTCCTGATATATGCTACACATGGTTTTAAACTTCTATTTACACTTTACTTCCATTGTGGCATTCATGCCTTCTATTTCTTTTCCAAGTGTGTGCCTATGTTGGGTGACTTTATTATTTATAAAAACCACTATAAATGGTTTCCAAACTTTCCTATGTATGGCATTTACATGTCTCCTTAATGTGTAGTATCTTTGCCATGAAATATAGCTTCCAACATATACTCCTATAGCAAAATTAATATGCATGCAATATCGTTCATGTATATATATATATATATTATAACACGTTCTTTATTATAATATATATATTATAAATATATTCATATATCTATTTTAATCAATTTAATATGCATATATATTGGCTATTTAATTATATAATTCTATTTGTATATTACCATCATTTACACACAACAATATATCTATATATTGATATGTATATATATGCAATACATATATTCATATATATGTGAATGTTCGCATACATATTATGTATCTATGTATGGGTATATGTAGACATTACTATCTATGTATCCTCATACCTACATATGTGCATATATATGCACCATTGCATATACACACATATATATTCAATATATACATACCCATATATATATTCAATATGTACACAATATATATCTCTTTCTCATCACAAGGGTTTTAACACTTTTACTCAAATTAACTAAATGATCAAAAAAATTAAGACAACCATCCTACTATCTAACAACCATAAATATATCAACTTGGTTTAACACATACCAACATCAAACTTAAACTGACTCAACAAGGTTACCCTACCTGATGCAGTGTGTGTGTGCATCTACTCAGATAGACATACCAATTATTTCCATACCAAACTCCTCCTAGGTGATACTCTTCCTCCCCCTCTAGAGGGTTCAAACCTTTCCTGCATCCAACTTAGTGCAACATGTATGTAGTCAACTGATACATATAATTTATCATATTCATCATTTATGAAAAGCATCATTAAATAATTTAAAGAGAAATTATTCATAATGCATACTCATACTTTTCATTCATCCATATAATCTTACATTAAAAGCATATTTACTCATAAAAGTAAAAGTAATTTGGTAACTTAGAAATTGGGTGTAACAAAAACAATGATAACATGAACACATATAAACTCACATAATATTTTACATGATGTTGGACCTTGAATTTCTGCAATAAATATTTGAAAATCTGCTCTTGACTTGCTATTGACAATAGCATTTTCTCATGAATTCTTGTTAATTTTTATTCTTTCGAATGATGTAATAACTAGGTATTTATATGAAATTGTGCTAATTTCTTGAAAATTAGCTCCCAAAAGTTGACATTTGAAATTTGATTTTTGGGTAAGTGCACCAATTTGTGACACAATTTAGGTACCAAATTGAAAAAATGTTAAAAAAAACCCGAAATAAGCCATTTGGCGCACACCAAATGACTTAAAAGACATTTGGTGGATGCCAAATGTGTTATTTGACATAAAAGCCAAAAATTGGGTTTCAAACCCTCATTTTGTCTTCAACCCGTGGCTTGAGGAAGAGGATTTCAGGTCTGCAACTCGCGCTCGCCAAATCTCTTCCATTATTTGCATCCTTAGCTTTCCATTTTCTACGAGGATGCTGCCAACACATCGGAGAGGTTGAAGATTGCAAAGAGGTATGTATTTTTATTCTATTTATTTCAAATTTGATTTAGAATGCAAATTTAAATAGATTTTTATATTAAAACTTTGTTCTAATTGTCAGGGAATGAATCTCCACCTCGAAACATTGAGAATTCACAATCACCCCCTCATGAAGAGCCTCCTATACAAGAACAACCCGAAACCCCTCCATAAATTCATAGTCATCCTCAAGGAGCGCAAGAAAATATTCAAAATCAAATTGAAAATAATAAAAGAGACATTCAACAATTAATTGCAAGATTAACCGAGCATGCCGAAACCCATCCTTATAGGAGAGGGATTGTTGAATCATAGAATTCAACTATAACTCAGGTAGGAGAAATGAGCGAGCAAATGAATTTCTAGTCAAATAAGAGGCATGAGATGAGACAATTTTATGCTAGTAGTTTGTCATATGCAGATGTCAAAAAAATAAAAATTAGCAAAGCCAACTTGTGTGCCCTATTTATAGACCCAAAAACCAATGAACCTTTGTCCCATGCATGCAGGAGGTTCCCCATCCATTGGTGCCACCATGAGTTAATAAAAATCAAATTTTGGGATCAGTGGTGGATGGTATTTGACTAACCTCCATGCAATAACCATGAGGTGCCGCAATACTTTTTGAGGAAAATCTATTGCAAGTTTTTCCTCAATGAAATGCCAATCTATTTTGACATCGTAGACTTGAGGGTAGAGGTGGGGGCTCCACACACGATAGACCTGTTGCACAAGGTAATCCAAAGTTGGCACCGAGAGCCTTGGGCAGACCCATGGTGGAGCATGTCATTGTTCCTTCCATTGTTAAGGATAGTGTAGAGGTGGACACAATGAAGTCGATTGGCTCACTCACCCAGACCATTTTATAGTGTGTGAGTCCTCTAGTAGATCCTGGTGTGGAGGAGACGTGTAGGCCCCAAGATCCACCCCACCATTGTGGTGCTTGTGGTGTTGTTTGCACATACGATTATCAAGGTCATTGTGATGTATCTACATAGCCTGTGTTAGTTGCAAAGGCGCTGGATTTCACAGATAATATTCTGAATGATACATTCGGCATTGACACTCAGATAAAATTTAGCAAGCTATTTTAATGTTGTTTATTAAAATATATTTTGTAATTTAAGAATAACTAAATTAGTAGAATTTTGATATGATGAAATTTCAGGGTCGCATTATTCATGAGGGATGCTTTATTCCTATAGACCCTTATACATTCTCGACGATGAGTCCACAGGTATGCAACTAGTATTAAAGATATTATTATTGCATTTGAACAGTTGAGAATTATATTTGAATGTTTGTCTCATAACATGCTTCAGATTTCAAACAGTTTCCTAGTGCACCTTCTTCCTCCACACCTTGCGATTCATATCCTCAAACAACGTACACTTAGGTAGTCTTTATTTATTAATGGTGTTATAAATCTATGTTATCTATTTTTCATAATTTTGCATATATACAAATCTAAAAAATTGACGAGAAACACAAACATTGCATTCAAGTATTCCTTGATCATGTCACATTATGTTCTCCTAATTCACTTTTTTTTCCTTTATTCCTTCCTAATCCCTTACCATTAACATTTAATAGTTCACCCTATTGTCCATGATTTGCTCCTAGTCCATCCCACTAATATCTTCTAGTACATGCTATGTGTCATTATGTCCTACTCCCATCTTATTGTACCCATTATTATATCACCCTAGATGTTCCATGATCCCCTATGTTCCACCCTATGTTCCTTTATATCATACTATGCTATACCATATTTATCCATGTTTCATCCTAGATAACTCTTCTCTATTATTGCTACACACAGGTCAATTTTGCACTTTGTGTACTATAGTCAAACCCTAGACACCTCCTAATTCACCCTATGTTGCATTATTCCCTAATAATCGCATCCCATTAACCTCAAATTTTCTACCCTATATTTTTTTATCCCATCCTATCCCATCCCATAAATCTATACTAGTCCATCCTATGTTCCATTAATTTCTTTGGTGCAGGGGCACCACTCTTTTCTATGTTTCTTCACTAAGTGTCTGATAGTGGTGCAGGAGCACCCATGGGTCTAAGGGACCTAGAATCATTTGTTATGTTTTTTTTCTTTGTTTAATGCTAGAATAAGGTCTCATGGACCATTTCATTGCTTTTTAATAGGTCTCCTAGGGATTTGGTGGAGTTTTGGTCTTGATAACCAACTTGTTTTACAAATAAGGTCTCCATCCTCCTTTGTAAGTCTAGTGCATTTTGGAAAATTAAGCAAAAAGGATGCCTTGATGTAGCTAGACACCTGAGGGGAGTCATATTTTTCATTTTGAGGAGTTTTTGATTCCTTTCACACAATATGGAGTTATCTTTGTAGTCGGGTTGGTGAAAGTTGGCTAAATTGCCTTAATTAGGCATTAAAGAGTCAAAAATGAAGTCTTTTTGTGTTTCCAATGGCCAAATGATTCAAATTTCAGTTGGTAGAAGTTGGAGGAGGTTGTAATTCCTCATATATGCCTCTCTTGGTCATTGCAATGCTGTTCATGAAGTTTGGAAGAAGTTTTCAATAAAGAGTTTGTTGATTTATGTGTTTTCTTGAAGAAATTGCTGATCCCATACTTGGTACGGTCTATACATGTTGTTTCATGCTCCAAACCTGTAATGGTTGGATAGGTAATTGAATAAGTGTTTTTTTTGCATTGGAGTGGTGATATTTTGTTGAGTATCAAGGGAGATATCTTAATTTTACTCTCGGGTGGTATGAAAACCCTCAAAATCAGCATTATGAGTGAATTACGGGCGTTTCTTCCATCCCCACGTTGTAGAGTTCCTAAATCCTGGTGGGATGGAAGGTATATGCCTGTACTATTATTTCCTCAATGTCTTGGAGAATGTAAGTCTCATTGGAGGAAGTGTTGTGAGATTCTTGGCTTGACATCTCTATGTGGCAAGCCTAATTAACAAGCAAAATAGTGAGTTTTGCTTGGTTTCTAGAAAATCTGTTTGGGGGGCACTTAGGAATGATGGTAACAGGTGTGGAAAACCTGTAAGAGTTTTTTTTTTTGGGCTTTGGGGTGAAGGGGAGAGCCAAGATAGTCAAAATCCAAGTGTAGGTCTGTGATTTAGGCCTCTTCGAGCAGCGATAGAAAAGGTCATTGTGAGTTATGCCTTGATAGTCAAGAGAAAAGGTTTTGGAACCTTTCAAGGGCCCATGTGGGGTGTCTAAATCCATGGGTTTTATTTCTTGACAGTCCTCCATGTGTTTTTTATTCTGACTATCCTATCGGGTAAGGGCTACAAGCCTTAAGAAGGAGTGAGGTCTAAATCACCATAGTGATAGTTGTTTGTTGAAACCTAAGTGCTAGAGGGGTGTTGAACCTTGTTTTGTCCTAATGTGACATGATCCAAATTCTTTCAATCTTTGTGGGTGGTCTGAGTTTTGAACCCTAGGTGTGTGGGGGCTGATCACTTAAAGAATAATGGAGTTTATGACTCCTTGTAAGAGTATTTGAGAGAAGCATTGAATTGGATTATCTTTGCCATCATAGTTGTGTGTTTACATTCCTTTCCACTCTGCATCATAGTGGTATCAAATCCTGATTGCAGGTAATTGTTGAAGGGAAGACATCATGCCTCCAAAATAACTTGGACCGGTGGTTGCAAAGGAGTTGAAGGCGTTGAGACAAGAGGTAGAGGCCTTAAAGGCAATGAACATAAGAAGAGGAGTGGCCATGGAGGAAGAGAGTTTATTTGAAGAAGAGCTAGAGGGTGCAGGACCTATAGAAGGTGGAGAGAACCCTCAGGGGGAAGAGATACCCCCTCATGAGAGAAGAATCCTTAAAGCATTGCAAGCATCAAGAGGAGAGTCCTATTAAGTGAAGATTGACCTACCGGTGTACAGTGGAAAGATGGATGTGGAAGAAGTGTTTGAATGGGTAGAGGCATTAAATAACTATTTTGAATATAAATTAATGGTAGAGAACAAGAAGGTGAAGTTTTCCAAAACAAAGTTGAAGGGATCCGCCTTGACACAGTGGAATTTCATCCAAGGAGAAAGGGTGAAGATGGGTAAGTCTATGATCAACTCATGGGATAGGATGGTGCATAGGTTGAAGGAAAAATTCATTCATGCTGATCATGAGGTGTAAGAGTTCAAAAAGAGGAAAAATCTGAAGCAAAAAGACATGGATGTTTCATCCTACACTGAACAATTCTTCAAGTTGAGTATGACATGTGATCATGTAGAAAGTGAGAATGAAAGAGTGTCCAGGTATATCAATGGCCTAAGGCTCAAAATAGAAGATGAGATCAGTTTGGTTTTCCCCAACCATGGAGGATTCCATACAAATTGCACATAAGGCTAAAGAGAAGATAAGAAGAAAACAAGAGCAGAAAAATAGAGGAAGAGGCAATAATTTCAGAGGTAGAGGCAGCTTTGGGGGCAGAAATCAGTCCCAAAAAAATCAAGATGAGTCTAATCCTAATAAATCAGGTGGAGAATCAAGAAATAGAGGGGGATTCAGGGCTAGGAGACCCAATGGTAGAGGCAGATTTAATGGAGGGAGAAGTTGCAATCAGTTTTCAGGGAGATGTTACATTTACAACTAGCCTGGCCATCCATCATTCAAATGCCCTGAAAAGAAAGGATCAAGATCTCATGGTGGAGAGAGGAGGAATAAATTGGTACTTGAATATGACGAAAGTGTGACCTCACCTACAGTAAACCCCACATCAGAAATTGGAGAGAACTTGATGATTAGGAGAGCATTGCTCAAGGCACCGATCCCTGAAGAACCCCCATTAAGGAAGGCACTCTTTAGAATCAATTGCAAGGTACAAGGTAAGGTGTGTAAGATAGTAGTAGAAAAATATTGCTTCAATTGAGATGGGAGAAAAAATTGAATTTGAAAAGGATTTCTCACCCTAACCCATACAAAGTTTCATGGCTTAGTAAAGGACAATAGGTCTTGGTGAATGAGCAAGTATGGGTAAAATTCAACATTGGGTCATACAAGGACAATATCCTATGTGACATAATCCCTATGGATGTGTGCCACTTGTTGTTTGGGAGGCCTTGGTAGTTTGATAGGAAGGCCAAGCATGATGGGGAGAAGAATACATACTCCATTGTGAAGCATGGGGTGACTTACAACCTTGCACCTCTCCTAGAAGAAGACAAGGCAAAGCATGAAGGGCCTAGTGTTTTGATCGTGGGTGAGAAGGATTTCATGAAGACCTTTAAGGAAGGAGGAGGAAGAGGATTCTTCCTGATTATGAATCCAAAGAGTGAAGCAGATCTACCCACAAAGAAGAAGTAAGATGCACCTAGAGAGGTCCAAGAGTTGTTGGAAAGCTACAAGGACATAACAGTAAATGAAATTCCTATTTCCCTACCTCCCATTAGGGATATAAGCCACCATATTGATCTGATTCTAGGGGCTACATTTCCCAATAAGGCTGCATATAAGATGACACCTACTCAGAATGAGGACATTGCAAGACAAGTGCAAGATTTGTTGGATAAGGGGCTAGTGAGAAAGATTTTGATCCCATGTGTTGTTCCTACTATCCTAGCACCAAGGAAGGATGGTAATTGGAGGATTTTTATTGATTCAAGAGCCATTAAGAGATATGATATTGAATAGGTTACAAGAGGAGAAGTTTCTGATCAACATGGAAAAGTGTGAATTTATGAAGGGAGAACTAGTGTCCCTTGGATTTGTCATCTCCAAGGGATGTTTGAAGATGGATCCTTCAAAGGTGGATGCTATTCTTACTTGGAAAACACCAAAATCCATGGGATATGTGAGAATATTTCATGGAATTGCAAGCTTTTATAGAAAGTTCATCAAGAACTTTAGTCAAATTTGTGCACCCATCTTGGACACCATCAAAGGAGGTAACAAGGGTAAGTTTTCATGAACCAATGAGGTTGATAATGGGTTTGAATATCTGAAAAAGAGAGTAGCACAACAACCTATACTTGTGCTCCCTAATTTTGATAAGGTTTTTACAATTGAATGTGATGCTAGTAACCAAGCAATAGAGGTTGTCTTGAGCCAAGAAGGAAAACTGCTTGCATTTTTCAGTGAGAGGCTGAATGAAGCAAAGAGGAAGTATTCTTCCTATGATTTGGAATTGTATGTTGTGGTCCAAGCCCTCAAAAATTGGATACACTACTTGTTACCTAAATAATTTTTTGTCTATACTGATAATCATGCTTTGAGTTTCTTGAATGCACAAGATAAACTCAATCATAGGCACATGAAGTGGGTGGAGTCCTTACAAGCCTATACATTCACAATAAAGCATAAGAAGGGCCAAGAGAATAAGGTTGTAGATGCTCTCAGTAGAAGGGCACTTTTAGTGCAAGAGATCCAACTCCAAAGCATGGGGGTTGATGCATTGAAATACATGTATCATGAAGATGCAGATTTTAAGGAGGTATACAACGTTTGTGATCAGCATTTGAATACTTCTCATGGTGAATACTCTGATTTTCTGTTGTAGAATGGTTTTCTCTTCAAAGGAAGCCAATTATGTGTGCCTAAATGCTCAATGAGGGAGAATATTATAAAGGATAAACATAGTGGGAGTCTTGGAGGTCATTTTGGCCTTGATAAGACCTTAGAACAAGTGAGGAGGTACTACTATTGGCCAATGCTGGAAGTGGATGTGAGAAATTTTGTGGAAGGATGCACAATCTGCTAAAGAGAAAAGGGAACTTCATCAAATGCAGGGATCTATCAACCACTTCCCATTCCCAATAGGCCTTGGGAGAGCGTAAGTATGGATTTTGTATTGGGGCTTCCTAGAACCCAAAGAGTTTTTGATAGTGTTTTTGTGGTGGTTGATAGGTTTAGTAAGATGGCTCATTTTCTTCCTTGTAAATGCACCAATGATGCATCTAGTATAGCAAGTATCTTCTTTAAGGAGGTTGTTAGAATACATGGATTTCCCTTAAGCATTGTTTCTGATAGGGATTCTAAGTTCATAGGTCACTTTTGGAGGACCTTGTGGAAGAAACTTGGCACAAACCTGTCCTTTAGCTCTACATACCATCCAAAAACGGATGGACAAACTGAAGTGGTGAATAGATCATTCAGAAATCTCTTGAGATGTCTTACCAAGGAGCATGGACAAGCTTGGGATCTGATTTTACATCAGGCTATATTTGCATACAATGACTCCATGAATAGGAGCATTGGTAGGAGCCCTTTTGAAGTAGTCTATGGCATGCACCCTAGAGGGGTCTCTAAGTTAAGATACCTGGAAGGAGTTGATAGGATAATTTTTCAAGGAGAGGACTTTGCTATTACAATCAGGGATATCCATCAACAAGTGAAGGAAACTCTACAAAATAATGTTTAGAAGTACAAAGAAAGAGCAGATTTGAAGAAGAGGGATGTTCAATACAAGGTTGGAGATTTGGTGATGGCTCACTTGAAGAAGGAGATACTTCCAAAGGGAAAGTATACTAAACTCATATATGCCTCTCTTGGTCGAGGCAAGGCTATTCTTGAAGTTTGGAAGAGGTTTTCAATAAAGAGTTTGCTGATTTATGTGCTTTCTTGAAGAAATTGTTGATCTCATACTTGGTACGGTATGTATGTGTTGTTTCATGATCCAAGCCTATAATAATTGGATAGGCAATTGAATAAGATTTATTTTAGCATTGGAGTGATGTGATTTTGTTGAGTATCAAGGGAGATATCTTAATTTTACTCCTGGGTGGTCTAAAAACCCTCAAAATCGGGGTTTTGAGTGAATTATGGGTGTTTCTTCCATCCACGTGTTGTAGAGTTGCTAAATCCTGGTGGGATGGAAAGTATATGCCTGTACTATTAAGAGGGGGTGAGGTCTAAATCACCATAGTGATAGTTTTTTGTTGAAACCTAAGTACTAGAGGGTTGTTGAACCTTGTTTTGTCTTAATGTGACATGATCCAAATGCTTTCAAGTTTTCTAGGTGGTTTGAGTTGTGAACCCTAGATGTGTGGGGGCTGATCATTTAAAGAATAATGGATTTTATGACTCCTTGTAAGATTATTTGAGAGAAGCGTTGAATTGGATTGTCTTTGCTATCATAGTTGTGTGTTTACCTTCCCTGCCACTCTGTATCAGATAGGAAAGGTGTGCTAGGATGTTTGAGTTGATTCCTTGAGTCTTAATAAGGTCCAATGTGACCATTCTATTGTAATTGATCAACTTTGAGGGGATTTTGTATTCATCTTGTAAGGTTTGCAAATCATGTGGAAGGAATTATCAAAGTTGACAAGGGGTGTCAAGGTAGATACGATGATGTTTTCTTGAGTAAGTCATGATTTCTTAGTTGAATAAGGTCTCATTAGACTATTTTTAATAGTTTAAGTGTTTAAGAGGGTCCAGGAAAATATAAAGATTCAAAACTTGAAAGTGCTAAATTTGTGAGTTGCATAAATTCAACAAATTTGTAATGCAATGGTCATGAGAGGTTTAAAAAGTAGTTGTAAGCTAGTTGGGCATTGGTTTGATGAGGATAATCCTTTAAAAATGCATGACAACTCATTTTGTAACGTTGGCTTGAAGTTTGAAGCATTGGCAATAAGAATATCTATGTTTTTCATGAAATTTTTGAGTTTTCTTGTCATTTGCAGGCCTGTACGAGCCCGTACAGATTCATTGTGCCATGTAAATCATTTTAATTTGTGGTGGCAGGTGTTAAAAATCTTTTGGAACAAGTTTGAGGGAGATCCATTTTGATTTTTGGTAAATATCCTTGTTTTCCCGTGACATGCCGAAGACACTGTTTGAGGGTTTTATAACCAAAATCATGATTTAAGGTCCCTTACACCGATTATACTTACTATAAATAGTGTAATGGGCCCTAGGGATTATGAGTAGGTTGTATGTTGCATGATTAGAGTTGTGGAGAAGGAACTAAGGAGATAAACCTGTTGTCTTGATGAGTTTTGTGAAGAAAAACACATGAAGATGGAGCCTTGGGTCTAAGGTTTGTGGAAATAAATGAGAGTGTGGAGTTTTTTCCAACTTTTGAGCATATTGGGGTCAAAAAATACATGTTTGAGTTGGTGGCATGGTCTGGGAGGTTGTGCAAGTGGGACTTTGAATAAACCCTCTTGACTTGGCATGAAATTGAGGGTTTTTGAGTTTTCTATGTTGGAGGAGTCAACCCTAGGTGTTGATTATGGTTTTAGAGGTTTGATGGCATATAAAATGTATCCCCAAGGTTTCAAGGTTTTGTGTTAAGTTTAAAGGTATGTTGCTTTGTAAATCTTGCCTAATTCATGGCCTAGGACAGCGTTGAGGGTCTAATTTCAAGGGATTGGTCCAAAAGACTTGTATCTGGTTAAGAGATATGTTGTATAAATCTGAAATGGGTATCTAAATCCACCTTTTTATTGTCAAGTGTTTTGGAAAGCATGGGAGTTAAAGGCCAAAAATTGAGTTTGCACTACTACTAGGTTACATGGGTGAAAGTGAGAAGTTAGACTCCCGATTGTTGTCAAGCTTTGAGGATTGTTTGGATAACTCTAATAGGACATCTTAATCTTGTTAGATTTCTCTTGAATGCAATTTGTCACTTTTAATGAGTTTGAGCCCCCTCTCTGCATCACCCTTCTATTCCCATCCCATTACCCTCTCTTATTTCACTTTATGTTCCATTATCCCCTCTTGGTCTTTATATCAACATGATACCTGAGATATTGTTTCATTTATAGATGTTGACAAGAGATAGCCCTGGTGATGTTGGTGGCACAATGGACCATGGAGTTGTTGTAACAATAGCCAGTTCTGATCCATTGAGAGAGGTATGGAATAGATTAGTCGATTTGACATTATATTTGCTCTTTTATGGTCTATTATAAAAAAAAATTCACAATACTTTTATGTAGTTTAATTTCTATCTTCATGGTTGCTATAGGTGGTTGTCACTCCATATTGTGGACGTGGTGATGTTGTAAATATGCATGATGACTATATGTATGCGGTAAGTGATTATATATTTTGTTATATGCCATTCCACAATTCAATTTCTATGTTTTAACATCTTTACTTTTAATTGTATCAGTTGAAGTTCCAGAGTGAAGAGAGGAGGACTAGCGAGTGTGTTTGAAAGACAAAAGAAGCAACAGTCACTCCATCCAGCTGAATTTCGAAGGCAACACAAGATCTATTTCTTTCCCTTAGAGGGAAATGGTTATGTATTAGTGTTGTTTGTTGTATGCCTATGTGGCATTTTGGAGCATATCTTTTGTATTATCAATATATATATGATATTTTTTGTCCATATGGCTCCTTTGTACTAAGCTTATATGGTTTTTTTGGATATATTGTATATAATTTTATCAATATAAATCATTGTATAGCCTTTCAGATTTTTGATTAAAGAAACTCTTGTTTTGCTACTGCCATTCTTGAATGATGTTATCATGCGTATCGTGTAAGTTGTATGCTTGAATATTGTAGGCATGGATTTTTTTTACATCTAATGCTTAATTAATTGTTGTTGAATGCTCAATAAGCCCCATCTAAAGCGTATTGTATAAATAAGGTCCGTTCGTGGTGGTTTGTATCCTTTGGAATGCTTCAATTATTTGTGCCTCACTTAGTCACATGTATGCTTCACTTATTCACATGTATACTTCGCCTATATTGTGTGTATTCACGTATATGCTTCATGCTTCCAATGCATAACAACAAAAATCATTTGGGGAAAATTTTGACAAACCAAAAGTATAATACTTTGTGAAAAAAATTGGGAAAAATTGTACAACAAAAGATTTTTTTTTTTTTAAATTGAATTGAAAGGTATTTCCATAGCATATAGAGATATAGAGAGCAAATAAAATAAATATTTTAACTAATGAATTGTTAAAAATGGATTTTTGTAGTTTATATTCATATCGTTGATTACATTGCATTGCACATCTTTTAAAGTCAAAGCATTACTTCACTTTGCATTACTAATAAGTAGATGATGATAGCTAACCAAATTTCAATTACAATATAGTTTGTACAAAGTCAATTTAAGAAATTATGCAATTTCTTCACATTGCATAAGGAATAACTGGGAGTAGCTGCCAATTGCATTTTCTTATCATGGCATTCTATGAGACCAAATTTCTTTGAGGTATTTTATTAAATAGTTCCCTGCCTTGTCTATGTTACCACATTTTTCATACATGTCTACCAAATCATCTTCTCAAATAGTTCACTTCCTTGTTGCTATGGCTAAAATCCTAAAACAAGTGATTTTGAACAAGCTATGGATGCTTCGAAAAAATATATCAAAAGCATAATAGTAAGCAATAGCATAGACAAGGCAGTGAACTGTTTGAAAAAATGCACCAAATAAATGTGGTGATGGAATGCCATGAAAAGCCATAGACAAGGAAGTGAACTAGTTCAAAATATGCTTCAAATAAATGTGGTCTCATGGTGACGAAATGCCCATAAAGTCATTTTTACACACTCGACTACTTGCATTTGACAATTTTTTCTCCAAGCGAGAAATCGCCACCATGGGAAAAGGCCTCCGAGATAGAAAAAAACTAAGAGGTTATTATAGAGGGGCCCAAACTGATACCATAGGTTCAGACGAGAATTTTCTAAGCGTCACAATGTCCGAATACGAGCATGTTGAAGTTTGCAACCATTTTGCACTTTGGACCCTTAAGGGATCGATCTGGTTGAACGTAGCTCAGAGTGATTTTGCGTGTTAGGGTGTGAAAGAGGACCATTCCTAGCGTAAAACCTCCTATTCGGACGCGTTGGAATAGTTTGTTTGGTCACACAAGCTATAGAACAAAAGTTGCACCACTTTGCAACTTTCAACTACTTGCATTTGACAACTTTTTCCCCAAGTGAAAATTCACCACAACAAGAAAAGACCTCCGAGATAGCAAAAACCAAGAGAGGTTATTCTAGAGGGGCCCAACATGATCTCGTAGGATCAAACGAGAAGTTTCTAAGTGTCACGACATCTGAGTAATAGCATGATAAATTTCGCAAACATTTTGCACTTTGGACCCTTAAGGGATCGATCTAGTTGAATGTAGCTCGGAGTGATTCCAGATGTTTGGGTGCGAAAGAGGACCATTCCTAGAATAAACATACCTATTTGGATGCGTTGGAACAGTTCGTTTGGTCACACGAGCTGCATAATGAAAGTTGCACCACTTTGCAACTTTTAACTACTTGCATTTGACAACTTTTTCCCCAAGTGAAAATTTGCCACCATAGGAAAATGCCTTCGAGATAGCAAAAACTGAGAGAGGTTATTGTAGATGGGACCAACATGATATTGTACGATCAAATGAGAAGTTACTAAGCATCACGGTGTATGAGTAATAGCATGCTGAAGTTTGCAGCCATTTTGCACTTTGGACCCTTAAGGGATCGATCTGGTTGAACGTAGCTCAGAGTGATTCCGCATGTTTGGGTGTGAAAGAGGACCATTCATAGCATAAAAATACCTATTCGGATGTGTTGGAATAGTTATTTTCATCACACGAGCTATAGAACGAAAGTTGCACCACTTTGCGACTTTCAACTACTTGCATTTGACAACTTTTTCCCCAAGTGAAAATTTTCCACCATGGGAAAAGGCCTTCGAGATAGCGAAAACCAAGAGAGTTTATTGTAGAGGGGTCTAACATGATCTCATAGGATCAGATGAGAAGTTTCTAAGCATCACAGTGTCTGAATAATAGCATGCTAAAGTTCGCAGCCATTTTCCAATTTGGACCCTTAAGGGATCGATCTGGTTGAATGTAGCTCGGAGTGATTCCACATGTTTGGGTGCGAAAGAGGACCATTCCTATCATAAAGATACCTATTTTTATGCATTGGAATAGTTCATTTGGTCACACAAGTTGCATAACGAAAGTTGCATGACTTTGCAACTTTCAACTACTTGCATTTGATGACTTTTTCCCCAAGTGAAAATTTTCCACCATAGGAAAATGCCTTCGAGATAGAACAAATTGAGAGAGGTTATTGTAGATGGGCCCAACACGATCTTGTAGGATGAAATGAGAAGTTTCTAAGCATCACAGTGTCTGAGTAATAGCATATTGAAGTTTGCAGCCATTTTGCACTTTGGACCCTTAAGGGATTGATTTGGTTGAACGTAGCTCAGAGTGATTCCGCATGTTTGGGTGTGAAAGAGGACCATTCCTAGCATAAAAATACCTATTTAGATGCGTTGGAATGGTTCGTTTGGTCACACAAGCTACAGAACAAAAGCTGCACCACTTTGCAACTTTCAACTACTTGCATTTGACAACTTTTTTCCCAAGTGAAAATTCGCCACCACGGGAAAAGGCTCCGAGATAGCAAAAACCAAGAGAGGTTATTGTATAGGGGCCCAATATAATCTCATAGGATCAGACCAAAAGTTTCTAAGCATCACGGTGTCTGAGTAATAGCATGTTGAAGTTCGTAGTCATTTTGCACTTTGGACCCTTAAGGGATCGATCTAGTTGAATGTAGCTCAGAGCGATTTTTTATTTTTGGGTGAAAAAGAGTACCATAGATAGCATAAACGTACCCACTCAGATGCATTGGAACAATCCATTTGGTCACACGAGCTGCAGAATGAAAGTTGCACCACTTTGCAACTTTCAACTACTTGCATTTGACAACTTTTTTCCCGAGTGAAAATTCACCACCACAAGAAAATGCCTCCAAGATAGAAAAACTAAGAGAGGCTATTGTAGAGGGGCTCAACATGATCTCATAGGCTTAGACAAGAAGTTTCTAAGCATCATGGTGTTCAAATACTATCATGTTGAAGTTCATAGCCATTTTGCACTTTGGACCCTTAAGGGATCGATCTGGTTGAACGTAGCTCGAAGCGATTTCGCGTGTTTGGGTGAGGACCATGTCTAGTGTAAACGTACCCACTCAGATGTGTTGGAACAATCTATTTGGTCACACAAGCTGCAAAATGAAAGTTGCACCACTTTACAATTTTCAACTACTTGCATTTGACAACTTTTTCCCCAAGTGAAAATTCACCACCACAAGAAAATGCCTCTGAGATAGTGAAAACCGATGCATGTCAAAGTCCTCAAACAACCAAATTACAACTGGATTCCTTTGAAGCCATGCTATAGTAACAACCACCGAACCTGTAGGATATTCTATGTTTTCTCCATCTATAACTGGGAACTCCAATTTCTTTTTGGCCTCGATACAACAAACAGGTAATAATTTGTACCCTCTTCATTGTCTTCATCTGCAATCACCGCATAAATGTTCCCTACATTGATATGCTAATTTTGTTAGATGTATTTACTAAGAAACATTATAAAACTTGTAAGTAAGATATAATACCTGGTTCTAGTAGGTCCGATGCATGATTAAAGTCAATGGATGATTGCATCTTCATGATTTCTAGAGCCGTCGGGAGCTGATAAGTGTCAAGTGGGGTTAGAATTCTTATAGACCATTCGTCAACCCACTCTGTTGACTCGCAATCATTCCATGATTTAAGTGTAGATGCATAACAAAATCATGCCATCTTCTTTGTATGGATAGTCCATGTACCTGCATTGGATCTTCTAAAAGAGTGTAGCTCGCTCGATCTTGTTAGTGTACAGCAATCCTCATATTTTGCAATGTTAGTATCATCTACTAAATGAAAAAATCTATGAACTAAAGAATTACCTTCACTACCTGGACCCATTTCACTATTTCACCACTAGACAATTGATCTTGCATCTGTCAACTTTACACTATTTGTGTACTTTAACTCTTCTCGTGCTAGGGCTCTTTTGATACATGCACCTGCTCCATCATGCTCCCCCTTTCCATGCCCAACCTCTGAGAAGTTCCACATATGTTGAACACCACTAATCGTATGCATCCTGCTCAACTAGTAAAACATTATGGCGTTCTTGAATTGTGATGTACAATTATCTGACCATATGCTGACTAAATGATATGCCCCTGCTAGCCAGATCAACATAGAACATATGAAAGCAACCTTGCACAAACTCTGTAGAATGTGTGTGATCATCACTGATGTAAAAGTGATACTCCCTCAATACTTTCCTATTTTCCTCTGTACTATCATTTGCATGAATGAATTATATATGCACAAATATAGCAACCTACATGGAATTGTAGTACTATGATTGCACCTCGTTTTGTGGTTGTAGTCTGTAGTTCTCAATGAAGTCGACAACTGAAATGATATGACGAAGTGGAAATGTGTCCTTGCATAACTTGAAGTATGAGTCCATCCATTGTGCTCTGTGTGTATTCCTTGCATAATCATAGACCACCTGATCACAAAAAATTTTCATAAACTGATACACTGGAATCTTATCACTAACCAATTCACACTTCTTTGCTTCTTTCCTATCTTTTAGACTGTATGCCACTGTCTTATATTTGCAAAATTCCACAATTTTGTCTCCAATTGTGTGTGTACTAGCCATGTGTTGGAAAATTGGAAAATGTTGCATGCCACCACAATGATCACATGTGCCATCCAAACATTATTTTTTGTAAAAAAAATTGACCATCCTCTCTTTCACATAAAATGGAAGACAAAAATTTCCTTGACGATTTAGGTGGAGGCATTATGTTACATTCTTGTAAAACATTGTCAGTATGCATATCTGCACATATACGTCGATAAACATCATAATGGTTAGAAAACTCAATATGAACCCTACAACAACAAGTAGTGCGTGTGTGATTTATTTTGACATAAAAAGGCTTTAGCATTTCAAAATACCTTTGACATATTTTAATTTCACGAAACTTCTGTACAAAATCAACAAAAAATTGGGTTTGAGTGGTATCCAAATAATGCATTAGATGTGGATCACAGTTTTTACTACCAATTCTCCTTCTTACAACATCTCTTTAATTAGGAGAGGTCCTTGTGTTATCCTTCCAATAATTCACAATTAAAGATCTCAAGCCTTGAGCAATTCTTGTTTCTTTCCGTGGCACTCTACCCGCAAATACCCATAACTCATTGCTATTTGGATCCTCCACTCTTTCACGCCTTCCTTTGGCTCTCATTAGAGATGATCTACTTATTTTCAAAGAATTACTTGCCTTTTTAAGGTTCACCTTGTCCCTTGTTTGACCTCTTAACAGTGTTGTTGTCATCACATCTCGTGTGGAACAACTATCCTTTGTGTGTGAGGTGGAACCCACGCTCTCGTATGCACTCATCAAGTTCTTTACAATATAATTTTCACTTGAGTCATTCAAAAATCTTAGCCCAAGAGCCTTCATGGTGGGCCTAAATTTGAGTTGCCTCATCATTTCAACAAATAGTTGGCATCTGCCACCCTCACTTCGCTTCTTAAAAAACAAACTCCATATCCTTTGTGCATATCTTTGACATGTACATTTTGGAATCTTATTAGGCATCCATTTCAAAACATTGGAATCAATATCAATCAAAAATGTAGGTTTTCTATGCAAAACTCTAGGAGGAGTTATCAAAAGTAAATATTTGTCAATATTGGGAAGGTCAACAACATCAGGGATATATCATGTACCTTCAATTGGAGGTACAATTGATTACATACCTTGAGATTGACATGTAAATGATGTTGTACCTCGAACTTGAGATGTTTTTTGTGGAGTTCCTTCAAATAGAGATGTCTTTGCTGATGTACTTTCAAAACGCAATGTTTTTTATGGTGTGTCTTCAATTGGAGATGTGATTTCGGATGTACCTAGAAAACCACATGTTGTTGTCAATGTGTCTTCAACTAGAGATGTACATTGAGCTTCAACTATGGTTGATGATGTGCCCCCAACTTCAGTATCCATTCTTGTCCTTCCATGAACTTTCCTCATTCGTTCCCTTTGTTTTTCCAATTTTTTGATTATTTTCTCCTTGCATTTTTAACTACACATTCTTTTGGTGTTAGAGGCTTCGGTCATTTCCTCGGCATGACCTTGAATGCTACATGTTCATAAACACACATAGAACAAAATTAAGTAATGTATTTTATAAAAATATTGATATCGTTGATTACATTGCATTAAATATGAAACACACCAAAGCATTTTGTGAAAGAAGGCAGCAAGTTGTTTGGAATTATCAAACATGTATATGCTACACAATATTTTTCATACATGATGGAGTTAGATGTCTGTAGGGTTAGATATTAGAGTAGGTATTTTGAGTGTCTTTGAAGAGTTGGCAAAGTACCTAGAGGCTGATGCAGTACATATAGGGATCCACAATGAACTTGTTCAAAGATTTAGAGGAAGGCTCTAAATAGACTTACACACAACTTGATCACTTAACTTACCAAGAAACACCATTTTTTATGCAGAGAGGGGTGGAAACCATTCAATATAGAAAATCAATGAGAATCAATCAGATTCCAAAGCAAAATCAAATGTTCAACTAAAAATCCCAACTTCTACCAAGCTTTCCCTTGTAGCATAGGTAACCCAGTTCAAGGGACTTTTCACCAAGAATTTCCAAAACACTTGACAAAATCAGGGATGATTAAGATACCCATTTTCAAGTTATAAAACATAGGTAAACCCCAGCATCAACTCCTTTGGACCAACATTGACTTCCAATAGACCCACCTTGGAAAAGGCTATTCAATTGGCCTAATTTACAAAGATAGTACCTTTTAAACACTACATATTCCCCCAAAATCCTCATAGAGTAGTATTTTATGTGTCAAAACCTCCAATTTCTTGATTTGTTTCTAGGTCCAAGACCTCTAGACCCCTAATGCACCAAACCCTCAATTTCAAGAAAAATACTTGGGGTTTTAATGAAACTCCTATCTCCCAGACCAGCCAAACCCATACAATGCACCAAACACACTTACCGAAACCTGCACATGGTGAATAATACATTACATGGATAGTCCTTCCCACATTTTGTCAAAACACCACTTGCAGCCCTAATTTTCACCATGAAAAGACCTTGCTATAGTCCTAGAACATCATCCCAAACACCCAACCTTGACCCCACAACATTTTGAATAGGTTAGGCATGTATTTTAAAATTTAGAGGACCCATTCCACAAGTTACAATAGGCAGAAAAAGTGTAATGGGTCGAATTACATAATGAAACCCTTCAATACAAGAAGACTGTGAAAGTAGGTAGCAGTAGTAAAAACAATATAACTTTCGCTATACAAAGAGTTAGAACCTCTAAATAGATGAAAATGAAAGATAATTCATTAGTCTACAACATCCAACTAGTTTCATATTATCTTAGAGTCTATATAGGTGGTACAACAACAAGAAAAGTGAGAGAAACCAATAAATTTCTAGAAAATAACGTTCTTCTTGATAAAAAAATGGGGTACAAATCAACCAACAACCTCTCCTTCAAGGCATTTAAGGTTATTATACATATTTTGATTTCATTCCAACTCCCTCGAACTCTACAACTTTTGCATCTTTTAGCAACTTTTCTTACCACATTTAGCCAAATTGCAAGCTATGACACAACTTAACTCCCTTAGCTCCAAATACATTATAAAATGGTCTAATTGACCTTACTGAATACAATATACTCAACATTAACTAAAATCCTAGCATTTGACCATGCTCACTAAAGATGACATGTTTGAAAAAATTGAGCTTACAAGGTGCTCTTGCACCAGAGGCCTAGAACGTTGATTTTGAATAAACCCTCCTTGTTTCAAGAATAGAAAGGCCTAAAGAAAGGGTTTAGTGTTTAGATGCATTAGAGAGGGTTCCAGTGACTAAAATATGATAAGATATGAACAATTTTCTCTGTTGTGAATGCTACAAGGAAGTGAATGTGAATTGGTTAGTTCAACATTGAATTGAGGTTTTTGAGATTGAAGATTGTTTGAAACTGATCTAATTATGATTATTGAAGGTTTTGTCTCCCTGCTCTACATCACAAACCTAGGGTATAAGTTGTTGCCACCTAAATGAAAACTAGAGAATCTTGTGTTTATTTTTCTCAAAACCAAATTTTTGATTGTCAACGAAGTCGTGAAGAATATGAATTCAAAGAAGGGTTTGTGATGCTATATCTTATAATTATTCACTGATTCTTTGGCAATGAGGTAACTTAGAAAGACAATAAGCATTCTCAATTGCACAAAATTTCCCATTTTTTTATTTATTAGAAAGGTAATTGGTATGAATGAATGGAAACTTTCATTAACAACTATGTCAACTCACTTGAATTTATCTAAGCACATGTGATGAAGGTGATTTTTTTATGGAACAAAAAAATTAATGGACACTTGCATTAGGATTGATGAAAGCTATTAGGTTTTCCAAATTAGATGAAAATAATTTTTTTCCAAATTAGTTGAAAAAAGAATGAAATACGATGAAATCCACTAGCCATGTTGGAAATGGACTACTATAAGCAATGCAAATAGAATTCATAAGTAAATTTATGTTAAGTAAATGTCATGTTTTTAATTTTTTTGTTCTTCAAACTCATAAAAAATGAACTTTTTAATGCAAATCCCATCTAATTCAATGTTGAATTCTATGTCTAATTGTTATGATTAATAAAATCATTACGGAAATTTAGTTTATATTGTCAAAAACAAAAAAATATACTAAATATAAATATTTCAATATTACCAAAATGAATATATTGCCTCAGATAATGTAAAATGATGCAGAAACCTCAAAATGTCTTCTTCTATGTTGTCTACCATGTAGATTGGTGGTAAAAAGGTGATGGATCAAGCATATATTGGTACAATATGAAGTCAACTACATAAAAAAAGGTGTTTCTGACTCGGATAAAGCACTGAACCAGACCAATACAAGAGAATGTGGGCCTGAATCACAGGGTCAACCCTTATTTTACCATTTCAAGGTAAAACACATTTGGCGCTCGCCAAATATATTGTTTTGAAAAGGAGAGACATGAGAGAGAGGGAGAGAGACAAAGAGGGAGAGAGATAGAGGGAGTGGGAGAGAGAGAGGGGGTGGGAGAGAGAGAGAGAGGGGGGATAGGAGGTAGAGACTTGAGAGAGGGGGGGAGGGAGAGGGCATGAGAGGGAGAAACCTAAGAGAGAGAGAGGGAGAGAGGGTGGGAGGGAGACACCTGAGAGAGAAGGAGAGGGAGTCAAAGTGGGAGAGAGGGGGTGGGAAGGAGAGACCTAAGAAAGTAGGGTGGGAGGTAAGTGAGGCCTTACAAAGAGGGATTGTGATAGAGGGCATTGGAGTGACACCAATTAGTGTAGGTAGCATGGGAGGGAGTGAGACCCGAGAGAGATAAACTTGAGAGGGAAAAAATTTATTCAGTTATGGTGGGGGAAATACCTAAGAGAGGGAGTACAAGAGAGAGGGAGTGGGACCCTTAAACTATAAACGCTATACCATTAACCCTTAAACCCTAATCCATCAACCCCCATACCCTCTTAATCCTTCAACCCTTAAGCCCTAATCCCTCAATCCCTCTACAATCTTAATCCCTCAACCCTTAACCCTCAACCCTTATACCCTAATCCCTCAACCCCTATACCCTCTTAATACATCCACCCCTCTACTCTCTACCCTTAAACCCTAATCCCTCGACCCCTATACCCTCTTAATCCCTCAACCCTCAACCCTTAACCCTTAAACCCTAATCCCTCAACCCCCATACCCTCTTAATCCCTCAACCTTCAACCCTTAACCCTTAAACCCTAATCCCTCAACCCCTCTACAATATTAATCCCTCAACCCTTAACCCTTAAACCTTAATCCCTCAACCCCTATACCCTCTCAACCCTCAAACCTTAACCAACCCTAATCCCTCAACCCCCATACCTCTTAATCCCTCCTCAACCCTTAAACCCTAATCCCTCAACCCCTATATCCTCTTAATCCCTCAACCTCAACCCCTATACCCTCTTAATCCTCAACCCTTAAACCCTAACCTTAACCCCTATACCCTCTCAACCCTCAACCTCTAACCCTTAAACCATAATCCCTCAACCCCTATACCCTCTTTATCCCTCAACCTTCAACCCTCAACCCTTAAACCCTAATCCCTCAACCCCTATACCCTCTTAATCCATCATCCCTCAACCCTCAACCCTTGAACCCTAATCCCTCAACCCCTATACCCTCTCAACCCTCAACCCTTAACCCTTAAACCCTAATCCCTCAACCCCCATACCCTCTTAATCCCTCAACCCTTAAACCCTAATGCCTCAACCCCTATACACTCTTAATCCATCAACCCCTTAACCCTCAACCCTTAAACCCTAATCCCTCAACCCTTAACCCTTAAACCCTAATCCCTCAACCCCTATACCTCTCAACCCTCAACCCTTAACCCTAAAACCCTAATCCCTCAATCCCCATACACTCTTAATCCCTCAGCCCTCAACGCTCAACCCTTAAACCCTAAACCCTCAACCCCTATACCCTCTTAATCCCTCAACCCTCAACCCTTAACCCTTAAACCCTAATCCATCAACCCCCATACCCTCTTAATCCCTTAACCCTCGACCCTTAAACCCTAATCCATCAACCCCTATACCCTCAACGCTCAACCCTTAAACCCTAATCCCTCAACCCCTATACCCTCTTAATCCATCAACCCTCAAACCTTAACCCTTAAACCCTAATCCCTCAACCCCCATACCCTCTTGATCCCTCAGCCCTTAAACCCTAATCCCTCAACCCCTATACCCTCTTAACCCTTAAACCTTAATCCCTCAACCTCCATACCCTCTTAATCCCTCAACCCTCTACCCTTAAACCCTAATCCCTCAACCCCTATACCCTCTTAATCACTCAATCCCTCTACTCTCTACCCTTAAACTCTAATCTCTCAACCCCTATACCCTATTTATCCCTCAGCCCTCAAACCTTAACCCTTAAACCCTAATCCCTCAACCCTTAAACCCTAATCCATCAACCCCTGTACCCTCTCAAGCCTCAACCCTTAACCCTTAAACCCTAATCCCTCAACCCCCATACCCTCTCAATTCCTCAACCCTCAACCCTCAACCCTTAAACCCTAATCCCTTAACCCCTATAGACTCTTAATCCATCAACCCCTATACCCTCTTAATCCCTCAACCCTCAACCCTCAACCCCCATACCCTCTTAATCCCTCAACCCTCAACCCTTAAACCCTAATCCCTCAACCCCCCTACCCTCTTAATCCCTCAACCCTCAACCCGTAAACCCTAATCCATCAACCCCTATACCCTCTTAATCCCTCAACCCCTCAACCCTCAACCCTTAAACCCTAATCCATCAACCCCTCTACAATCTTAATCCCTCAACCCTTAACCCTCAATCCTTAAACCCTAATCCCTCAATCCCTATACCCTCTTAATCCCTCAACCCTCAACCCTTAACCCTTATACCCTAATCCCTCAATCCCCATACCCTCTTAATCCCTCAACCCTCAACCCTTAACCCTTATACCCTAATCCCTCAACCCCCATACCCTCTTAATCCTTCAACCCTCAACCCTTAACCCTTAATCCCTAAACCCTCTACTTGAGAGAGAAAGAGAGAGGGAGTGAGAGAGGGTGGGAGTGGAGGAGAGATAAAGGGAGTCACTGTGAGAGGGAGAGGGTGTAGGAGGGGGAGACTTGACAAAGAGAGAGAGGAAGATGGGGTAGGACGAAGATACTTGAGAGAGAGAAAGAGGGAGAGAGGGTGGGAAGGAGAGACCTAAGAGAGAGGGAGAGAGAAAAAGTGGGAGAGAGATAGAGGGAGTGAGAGAGAGAGGGAGAGAGACAAAGTGGGAGAGAGATAGAGGAAGTGAGAGAGAGGGGGAGTGGGAGAGTGAGAGGGAGAGACATAG